>WAAG01037692.1:114195-158440 GCA_013390105.1 Tichodroma muraria | reverse complement strand
AGTATTTTTCAGTCCAGCATCTGAAAAATAAGGCCACTTTGGATTCTGGAAAGAAAAACATTCTGTTTAAATCCATCCCTCTCTAATTTTGTTTTCAGACACTGTCTGTCAGTCTAGCCTTTGAAATTAGCACAAATACCCATGAGAAATTTAATCCTGCTCAAGGCTCTGAATTAAATACATTGCAGCTGATAAATAGTTGCCCTTTGACTTCCAAATGATGTTTAATCTTTGAAGCAGGTACAGTAACCTTGGGTAATCTGCTCATCAGTTTTCTAGGTTAAATAAGTGGATACACTAGTTTCCTCTAGATTTCAATGTTTTATAATAACAATGGGAACATAAAATCAGCACCACAAAGAAGAACCCAGAATTGTCTGCTATGCTTTGTGGAGTCTATTAACAATCCTCAGAAAAAAGATCTTTATTGCTCATGAAGTGACTTTGTGCTGCCCAGGGGGACAGGCAGTATTTCTGGGGTGAGTAAACTCTGCTTCAGGCATATTAGGTCTGCCTTGCCCGTGTGTAACTGCCTGGCAGAGCTGTTGACTCTTGGACTGAAAGGACCTGTGCTTCGTTCTGGGCCACAGGGGACACTGAGCCTGACTAAGAACCCTCATTCTGCTTGAGGTGGAAATGATGTCACTAAGCTTCTCTTTTCATGGTTTGCCCATTTCTTGTCTGTATGTCAATATCCCTGGCCTTGCAGTTACTAGTTGGAGATAAATTTACTTGGAATAAAGCACAGGAAAAGAACATGACCACTTCAAAAGGTTAAAGGACCAATACAAAGAAGATTAGTTAAAAGATACTTTTACATATCATTGGGTATGCTCGGTAAAATCTTCATAGGCAGTCAAAATAATAATAGTATATTTAGATGAAAATACATTTAAAATTCAGATTCATCTCACTTAAGTAGCTGACAGAATCCATTGTACAGTTCATAGAAGTCAGGTAGTTCATGATTTCAAGATTCCCAATTTTTTTTCAAAGCAAATGAGGTGAATTGGGAGCTGAAAATTCTGAAACTGAATTTTTTCAGGCAAAGCCCCTCGATTTGCTGACTGAAGAGGTGTGAGGTCAAGCACAGGAGCTGCCCTGTGAAGCAGCTTAAAATGAAGTTTATGCAGAAAAAAGTGTTACAAATGGACCTGGACACAGCAATCTCAAACTATGTGAGCCTCTGTGTTCATGAGATCGTGTCCTACTGCATTTTCTTTGGGTAGGACACCGTTATACCTTGTTCTCAATGTGAGTGAATATACTCAGCTTGGCTTCCTTATTACACAAATCATCAAAATTATTGGAGCATATACAATTACCTGCCTCAAATCCATACTCATGTGGGACAGACAGGCAATGAAGAAACTTTAAAATTCGTTGTTTAATGCAAGTTATTGATCATTTGGAGAGATGATTTATGGAATTACAAAGGTCTGACATTCATTGACCACCAAATTACCCTTTGAATTATTCAATGCTTTAGAGTTATTTACTGACCTGCTGTGACCTAACCTGAGCTGATTCCTGCAGCAGTGCAGAGCACTGCCTGCTGCTGCATTACATGTAGGACACATGCAGATTTTACATCCTGTTGGCAGTAAAAACAACTCATTATGTCCAAACTGATTTTGTAATATAAAGCTATAAAGAAAAGCACTATAGTGAAGGTTGTATCAGTCAAGATTCCTCATATCCTTTTCCAAAAAGAGAGCAAGTTGCCCACACTGCTACTTTATTAAGGCTGAAATCAGGTTAGGTTCCTCTTTGCCAAATCTAACAAACAAAGCCAGGCATTTTTCAAAAGATGGAAGAGGTACACAGTACTTTTATCAGCTTGGGCAGTAATTATCTTCATCTGGCTACTAAGGAGGTTTTATGAGAAAGCAAGCAGCTCGGACATATTTAAAAGCAGTATCTCTGGCACTAGCTCAGTACTCCAGAAACCCTTGCTTGCTGGAATAATTGTAGCATTTTTTTTTAATTTTTGCTTGAAAAATAGATCTCTGAAAACAAAGAAGAAAGCCACAGAAACTTCCCACCTGTTTTTGTATAATGCTCAGAGATTAAACAGTCTTTGTCATATTTATAAGAAAAAGAAAATTGAAAGTTTTGTTATGAATTTCAGACTATGTTAAAATGAAAGCACTACCTTAGCATACCATGCTAAATAAATGAGGTTGATGTAGGGATTGCTTTTTAGAAAGCCACTGAAATTGCTAGGAAATGATCAAACATTTAAAGAGACTGCAGGAGTTAGTGATCCTGATAGAAGCTGTCCACAACCCAAGTTAATTGGAGAACAATGACTATGCAAAGATGACAAGCTAAAGCAGGTCTAGGCGTAAGGATGGTGAAAGACTATAGTGTAAGAAACATTTTGGTACAGGTGAAGAATTCCCCCCAGCTATACAGGTCACATTTACACAAGTTCAAAGTTTGCCCAGAGTTAAAGTTGCCCCATTAGCATAAGGAAAAGGCGTATTACATTTTTAAGTTTTGATGAGTTATTGTGAGAAATTATTCAGAAAGCGTGTTCCTTCCCAAGTCCTAAAGTGTGTCCCAAAGTCCTTCATGGTGTCCTTTTTCTCATGTGATTTTACTGATGTAATTGTTAGGTTAGTTCCATAAGTTTCCCTGTAGTTCCTAAAAGGCATTTTAAATTGGGATAAACTTTCCTGTACAGGTGTGTATAGCAAGCTGGCAAAGCTGCAGGAATTGAATTGTGCCTCACCAACATCCACAGAAAATGCGCAATCTCTGCATTTCCCATGAGCATGCTATAAACCAGTAGTTTATCTAAAGCTGAAGGGAAGGGTACACAGAATAAATTTCTTCCTAGGTGTGTTAAAAGAACATGCTCTTTAGACTGTCCTAACTTCACACTCTCCCTGTGTTTGTAACAGATCCTGCTGGTAAATGTTGTGATTGGCATTATACTTCTCTGCATAAGTCATAGTTATTCAACTACTCCAAACACATAAACTACAGGTATTTGGATTTCAGAACAGCATAAGAAGTGCTCTTCTCTCCTGTCCTTGCCATACACTATCTTGAGGGGACATCACAGACACTGTGAATAATCATAATGACTATGGAGTTCTTGACCTGCGCTGCTCAGGGTGTTCCAGGTGCCCAACCACAAAAGCAAAAGGGCTAAAAGTGTTAAGGACAGAGTGCTATCGGGTCACAGGATTACTGCTCCCAAGTTGCTGTGCTAGCCCATCCCTCAGAGCCAGAGCCATCCCTGCTTTGTGCCAGATGCCATCTGGGACTCGTGCCTCAGGGAGGCTTTATTTTCTTTCTGAAGATCAGTTGTGCATAAGGGCTGAGAGCGTGAGGGTGTGCATGTATGTGGAACGTAAGGTGCCCTGGTCAATTCTGCCAGTTTTCAGGATTAATAACGGGTAACTCAGTCAAACAGCTGGATTTCTTCTCTGCTAGCTGTAGTTTCAGTTGGTAGAATTTGCCAGCTGCAGGGAAGCAAAGCCGGGGATCCAATGGCCGTTAGGTGGTGCCCGTGTCTTGAGTAAAAAAAAAAAAGAAAAGCACACAAAAGACTCTACTGTCCTCGTTTTAGTTATGCAAATAGGAACAGCTCTGAGAAGGAAACTGTAGCGGAAGATTAAGTTCTAATGTGGGAATACATGAAGTGTATATATGCATGTATATATATATAGCAGCATGTATATATATATATATATATACACACATGCAGCGACTCCAGCTCACGACATAATCTGTCTAGTTGCAAGTGACCCACAGAGTTCAATGTGATGTCTTTTTGCATGTCATCTGCAGTCACCTGTCACTGCTGTGTTCTGAGGCTTAGCTCATGGCACAAGGTGAGCCAAATCCTGAATCTTTCCTAGTGACCAACAGTGAATGAGGCTCAGAGCTGCTGACTACCCACCTGAGCACTCATTTATTCCTGACTCCCTGACACCTGAACATCTTGTTCCATTGAAAGAATTTTGCCTGCAACAGGGAAGATTTTAGGAAAACAAATGTTCCCTGACTTGTATATTTTAATTTCAGCTGCCTGCTAGGTAACCTCACAATAGAGCTTAGAAGAACAACAGGTGAGGTGGGGGTACTGCTGAGGATGATTGTGGCTGCCTTGCTTTAGAACATATTTTACCTTGTTTAAAAGACAAAACATCTGTGTTTCCTGTCCATGGATCCAGGATATTCTGAACAGCTGGACAAAAACAGCAGGTAAGAGCAAAGACCTGGGGAGGTACTTAGTGGTCCTGGCTTCCAGCAATTGCAGGAAAATCAACAGCCTCATTTCTCCATACCAGCTTTTCCATTAACATAATTGAGAATAATGAACTGAACCGACAACTTTAAGATTGACTAATAACTACAGCTTCTCTTGTGATAAAAAACATCCCATATCGTATTATTAGCAGATCAATGCGAATAACTTGCAGACATACAACAAAAACTACCCATTGCAGAAATTTCATTATAATTTTTAAGTAAAATTTAAACAACACATTTTTATTATTTAAATATTATGGCTTTGATTTCATCTCTTGAAGCATTCAAAATTACTATTATTTTTATAAATTGCTTCCATACAATTACAGAAACCAGAACCTTGTCCTAACCCCTTATTTCTTACCTTACATCACTCTCTCTAACTCTAAGATTGCCCTTGTAAAACGTGCATCAACATCGTGGGTCTCAGCTTGGGACAAACAGAAGCAGCAGCTGCTGCTGCCACTGCCATGTATGCCCCCTCTCAGTGAATCACCCACAGTGCTGGTTCCCTTTTCTGGAGACTGTTCAATGTTAATGGTGAGCTGCTTAGGAGGAGAGAGTTTCCGTAGTTCTTCTGGCCTTGTTGTCATGGAAAATTATCTTCCCTCCTGCACATCTGCTGAGCATAAACCCCCAGTATTCAGCTGGAGTGAAGGAACAAAGCAACTGTCATTTCTTTTTGAAATAGAGATCAAACCACCTGCAAATTCAAATGTGCTGGCATTGGACCTGGTTGCTTTCTCCACTGAGCAGGTTATTGGAGAAGGTATCTGGCTGGATGGGCAGCTCCTGTACTTGACCTAACAGTTCTTCAGTCAGCAGATCCAGGGGCTTTGCCTGAGCTCTATCAGGGGGCTGTACAGGGAGGGAGTACTTGCTCCTCCTGCTTTTGCACAAGTGATGCAGCAGATGGTCCGTGCCACGTTAGTCCAGAGTCTGGGAAATCGTGAGTTTGTCTGGGGCTGGTCACCCACATGCACAGCAGGCTTAGCACTGCATGGAACTACAGTGCTCAGTGAGGTCCTCATGCTGGAAAGGAGTAATTTCATCTCCCTCCAGCTCTGGAAAAGCTGGTGTCTACAGGGCACAGGTGAGAAGTGGGAAGAAGGATTCTCTCTGAGATGCCTTGTACGCATTCAAGCATCATTGTACGCATCCCTCCGAGATTTGCAGAATCTGGCCACTGTCTCAGCATTTTACGTGCAGTTTATGTCAGCCATTCTTCTGACCTTCACCCTGACTGGGGATGGGGAGTGTGAAGGTTGAGTGTAGGATGATCACCACGTGTTTTGTTTATTATTTATTAATGATGTGTTTAATTTTTTGAAATACAACCTGTTCATTTTGGGGGTGATATTTCCCCCCTTTTTTTAGTTCACTAAAATGAATGTAATTGATATGGAAAGTATCTTGTACTAGGAAATTTGCAGATGCAGAAGAAAGAATGTCTCTGGTGCTAGTTCCCTGCGCTGGACCTGACCCTGACCTGTGGATTGACTTTGTGTTTTGACCCTGGACCTGCTTCACTGCCACAGACTTGCTGGATGATCTGGGTTCTTTGCTGACACTGGCTGCCATCCCTGGGCTTGTCCTGCTCTGCCCACCTTGTTCAGATACTCCAGGACATGCTATAGCTAAAGAGATCCCTTTCCTGCCAGCCATACTGTCAGTTTGCCCCCACCCCTTGCAAGCAGTTGGCCTTTGCTACTTTTTGGCACCTGCCACATGTCTAACTTGAATCATGTTTTCTCAAAGATATGTGTGCTGCTGATGCTTCTCTGACTTCTAAGTCTACAGGGATATTTTTAACAAGCCACTATGAACTTACAAAAACCTAATGTGATGTTCCTGTGTGCCACTTGTTCCTTCTATTTCAGGGTTTCCTGGAATTCCTAATACACCTTTTCTTGCAGGAAGTTCACTGTGAATCCACCCTGATGCTAGGTGAGACAAGAAATGTTCTGGGGACATTAAGGCTCTGAATTTGCTGTCAGTATTACTTTCAGCAGTTCAGCTCCAGATCTAACTGGAGCCAGAGTATAGTTCCTTACTGTGGATGGGGAGAAATTAAACTCAACAGATACTATCCTTGCCTAGAATACCAGGTTTCTACCTTCTAACTGAGGGCACAGGGGACAACTGAAAGAAAAATTGAAAACAAGCATGGTGCAATTAACAGCCAGCATGTGTTCTCTTAAGTTCATTGTTTTCTTTTGCTAAAATCAATTATAATCCAAGACAAGTTCTGAATTTGTAAGCTGAAGTTGCTCCTGGCTTCTGATAAGATGAGCATTTGTTTCTCTTGTCCCTCTTGACTTTGTTTTCAAACTCTCTCTCTCATTAATATTTTTTTGACCTCAGTGATAAGCTGTCCATGTATAGATTGTCTCTCCATGCTAATTTCATCTGGCACTGCAGGCTTCTTGTGAAGCTATTCTTACAGGAGCCAATCTGTACCACAGACTACTACCAACTGTGTGCTCTGGGCAACGGGGAGAGGGCAGCACTGGAGAAGGCTGTGCAGCCACTCCTGACATACCCACAGACACACCTGGGAGTGCTAGTTTAACTCTGTCTTACCTAGACTTGGTGTCTGGAGCTTCCCATGGAGCAGCGCACAGGTATCAGGTTATTAAAATCTAACCTGAAGCTGTCAGACCAAGTGCATGTACTGGTGTGTGGAATCTGCTTCACCAGCCAGGTGTTTCCTCAGTAGTTTCAACTTTTTCACAGTTCAAAAAGCCGCCATAAGCTGCTGAGTCCTTGACTTATGAACAATCACATTCTGGTGGGTTGGAGGTGGACCCCAACCCAGAACACAGCCTAGTGGATCCCAGCAGCATCATTGAAGGGCTCTGTCCCTGGTGGCAGACAGGTCCCGTACCTGTGGCCACGCAACCCTCTGGCTAGGATTCTGCTTTCTCAGCCTTGGCAGCAGAGAAAACAATTTGCATCAAATCTTGACTTTCTGTAGGCTGACCGCACTGCAGGTTGACTTGATGGAGCAGGAAAAGTCCACCTCTTGTGGTCATTTTTAACGTTCAGACATAATATATTGAAATGTAAAATGCATTCAAATTAGAGACTAGGTGTGACAGCGTTAGTGGCTTACCGCAGCTGGAATTCAGTGCTGAGCTAGGAACCCAGGGCAGGTCAGCTTTAATTTGGATCAGATGGCATGCCAGAATGTGTGCATGGAATCTGGAAGGGTTTCTGTGGGTATGGTAGGGGGTAGCCAGCACCAGAATAGTGGCACAGATCTGAGCAGTCAGCCCAGCTCTACTCCATGAAACTAAGCATTGAATAGATACAACAACCCAGTAAAGGAGAGATTGATCTCAGCAGGATGGCCCAGTCAACAATTGTGTCAATAAGAAGGGGGATTAAAAAATCTTCTCACTTTTCTGGAAACCCCTGGGCTCTCCCAAGCAGGACCAGCACAGAGTCGCTGAGCTGTGCAGGAAACAGGGACTCAAGTGGCTCCTGGGGAAGGGCCCGCACTCTCCAGCCTCGGAAAGGTGCAGGGAAGCAGGTGCTGCCCCTTGGTGTAGAGAGTAACTACTCATAAAAAACATAGAGTAAAAAATTATTTTGAACCCCCTAATAGTGCTTTAACCCAATTACTGAGCTTGGTTGGACAATCTGGCTTTACTGCTCTCTGTAGATTTTCTCAAGAGGTTAAGAACTACCCCAACAGTGGCAGTGAAAGAAACTCATCTGACTAAATTTCATATAGTGTTCCACAAACTGGCCAAGTGCAGAAATATCAGGCTAAGAGCTACAAGTATGTGTGAAATGGGAAAACTCTGCCCACTCTCACTACCCACAACGCAATAAAGCTCTCCCACCAGCACAGCATAAGACTCTTACGCTTTATTAGCTAATTACAGACAGGAAATTCATTCAGCACTATTGATAACAGAGTGCTGCCTCCACTTGATACTTGTCAGGAAAATATTACATCTGTCCTGGAAAGGAATTTCACCACCTCTGCTTGGAATGGAGAATTGTGAAGTACCCCAATAGTAAATAAACATCAGAACCTGAAATAAACATTTTCATTTCTTTTTTTGCATTCTATGCTTGGTTTCTTTAGCTAGTTTTAAGGACTCTAGAGAACAATGTCCAGCAAATATTCTCATTTTCTGCCTGTGAAATACTAAAAATGTATTGTGGTTTTATTTGTTAGCTCAAATGCTTTTTCATCTTTTGCACTAATGATTAGAAAGAAGGTATCGATAAAACAGTAAGCAAAGAGTATATCTGACAGTCCAATATGAGGCTACATGTTGGAGAAGAAAGAATAAAAATCACTGAAGTTTCAGCAGACTGGCTTTCTTCGAGTTTAACATCTCCTTTCCTTGATTTGGGATTCCTTTGGGTACAGCTGGAGCTGATGCTTGTGGTAGACTCACTGACACTGCCTTCTTGGTCTCAAGTATCCCCTGTGTCTTCACCTTTATTCTGCTAAATAATACAGCCCATTGTCTTCAGCTCCCCTCAAGACATTTCAAACAGATCTTAGTGTCACCTGTAGTTCTTTCAGTAACTCAATCCAGGATGGGTTCTCACTGTTTAGTAATGCTCTTGAACTCTGTAGCTCCTTGGAAGCAGTTGATAAATTAATGTAAACAAGGCCCTTGGGATAATAGATGATACCACTTTTTTATTTTTTATCTGTGAACAAAATAAGACCCATTTCCACTGGGAATACAACTGGCCTGGTAATGGGATCCCAGGCTGTGCTAGTTTCAAAGTCCACATCTCTTTACCAAAAGAGGAGACTGTCCTGAATATTAATATAATAAGGGTCCCACACTTGGAAATAACAGCAGATGGGATAAAACACAGAAATAAAAATATGAGATGAGATGTCTTCTTTACTTGGGTGCCCAAGTGTGATCAATAGATGGTTGCAAGAAAATAAAGTGTGTGCAAAGGTACCAGCATTTCTGTGTCAGCTGCTGAGCATTACTCCTCCTCCTTACCCAGATGTTGACAGATTAAATAGCTTGGATCAGCTGCTACAGAAAAACTCTCTTGGCAGCTCCTGCTCCAGAGCTGAGTTGCTTTTTCCTTGCTACCCCTTGTCAGGGAAAGAAAGGGATATATCTAAGACAAGATTGTGGAGGTGCAGACCACTGGAAAATGGCACAAGCCTGGTGCTGCTCTGGCTCGTCACTGAGCTCTAGCACTTCAGGAGAGGCTGGGATTGACAGGTAAGCATGGGAAGGAGATACAGTCCTGCCCTTACTTCATCTTTCCAATATTTATTCCAGCTTTCCAATATTTCCAATATTTAGCCTCTTCTCAAATATTTGGTGACATATGCCCCATTACAGTAGATATGTAGCTATAGACAAACTGCAGTTGCCAGGTCACTGTGTTATGTAGCACAGCAATAATCCAACGCCAAGGTGAAGGAAGCAGTCCTTTAGGATATCTATATTCCCAGATTTATCTATATTCCTTTAGGATATATCTGTGCTGCTGCTGAAATCATACCTGTTGTCATAGCTCTGCCTGAAGACTACATATAAACCCTATGGAAAAGATATATCTTCCTTTAACCTGAGCAAACCTATATTAATGCTATTCACTTTAGTAAATTACTCTGGAGCAGCACAGTTTTGTGTAAGAGCAGTTATTTGGACTGGTAGACATAAATCGCTCTGGGTAAGAGGGCACTGGCTTCCACCAGCATGTCTTCAAGTGCTTTGCAATACTGAGAACAAGACTAGGTACATTTCCCCAGTCTTGTACCACCTAAATAATAATATGATTCTTTTTTAATTTGTTTTTTGGAGAGTGGAATGTGTGTGCTTTTGCAGAGTCTGACACTGGGGATGCTTTGGTATATGGGGGTACTCCTTCTGTCTTGCTGATGGAGGCTCACAAATTTTGACTCATTCTAATTGCTCTCTTCACCCCCACTTCAAAAGAAAAGGAGAGGAGCTATACCTGTCACACAAATGCTTATCTAAAATATCTTCTTTCTATTTTAAGTTTGTTCTGCAGCTTATCAATGGGACACCTGGAACTACCATCTGAAATGGACAGGAGGGTTCTTCAAAATAATTCTTCTATTTTTAGGGTACAGAAATCTGTTCCATTGCAAGGAGGGGAGAATTTGGAGGGATATAGCTGGCAGAATGTTTTTATAGGATGTTCTATCTTCAGCAAAAGCACCTGTGTTATGGTGAGTAATGCCATGAAACTTCTTCCTTGCATGCCATTTCTCAAATGCTGAAGAACCTGATATCCAGCATGCTCAGTACTGTGCACACCTACTGAAAGCAGATTAGAAAGATTTTTTTATATCTTCCTGAGATACTGCTCTCCCTTTCAGTAAGTTTTTACATGTGTCTTGGATGGAATTTTTAGAGGTTTTCAAGGTTCTTGAGACTGTTAATAATACTGCTTAGGGCCTCAGGGAATGAACAAGGTGGTCTAACAGGTTGTTTCCATCTCTTATTTCTGTGTCTCTTTGATTTAAGGATTTTCTGCATTTATTGGCTGTTGCTTCTCTTGGCCACTTTATACACTGTGTAGTGATTTTACCAGTCATAGGGAATGGCAGAGGCTAGTTGAACCCCCCCTGTTGCCATAGAAACACAATAGCATCTAGCTGGCTCTACCCTCACTCTCCCATACCAGCCCCCATGGGAAGCAGAAATTCAGGCCTTAAAATTTAATAAATTTGATGTTAAGTTTTAGAAGCTATTTTCTTTTTGTTGCCTGGTCTCCTGACAGATGTTTTCATGCAGATTTAATTATTTACACTACGAATATTTTATTAAAATTACAGCAACTAATTATTAGCACCAGTAACACTGTAGATTCCAGAGCCATCATAACTCCTATTGTTTGTGTGCTCTAAAGACTAACAGCATTTGTGTTTCCGTCAGCTACTGATGCAGCCTCAGAGGGAAACTTCCAGCATAACATGAGAGATGTAAACCCAGAGAGACTGGGAGAGTTGTTTGGGGGTGTGTGGGGCTGTGGGTCCTGTGCTAGGCTGTGTCCCCCAGCCAGTCCCTGCCACAGCACTGCTGCTTCTCTTGCACTGGATCACATTTCTGTGTCTGCAGCCGTAGGCACTTCCCAGTCCCGTGCAAACCCTGTTGAGCGCACAGTGCTGGGGCCTTGTATTTGGAGGTACTCACTTGAAACTGATTTTCCTCTTTTACTGATGGTTTTAAGATTTCTGTGTCTTTTATGGAAAAGTGCTGGCTATCCCATGGGCTGCAGCTTGACACCGGCCCAGTGTAAGTCCCCTGATATGATTCCATGATCACTTTAGCCTCTAGAATTCTGTTGCTTTCTCCTCTTACTCCCATTTAAGCATGACAATATCTTCAGGTCTCAAGATGGGAAAGCACCTTTGTAGCACAAGTTCTGGGGTGAGCTGTTCCTGTGATGCTTGTCTCAGGTAGCATGACTTTATCTTTGGGTACACAGAGAACAATAATTTCAGGTAATCTTTAATAATTTGCAGCTTCCAGGAGTCCCTGGGAACCAGAACATTTTGCTGCACTCAGTCAGTGTGAGTTGAGAGCTTGGGTTGGTTTACTGTCATTGCACATCCTAATGAGCACATCCTCTGGCATCAAAGGGCAAGGCTGGGGCTGAGATTCTTTAAACAAGGTGGAGAGAAACCATACAACCATTGTTTTAAATTGTCATTACTGATTAAATAGTGATAATGAATGAACTCTGCATCATAAAGACTGATCAGAATCAGACCCATGGCAGATAGTGTGCTAGGAAAGGCAAGTTACTGTAATCACCTGCTTCTCCCATTTGCTTTTCTCCAGTGACTGCTGCTGCCAGAGAAATCTGGAGAAGAAAAAAAAAGATTATAAAGAATTTGCAGTATGAATAGCTTCTGGCAAACAAATACTGTTTCTTTGCTTACTTGGAGATGACATCAGGCCTTACAACTCCTTTCTTGTCCTGGTCTATGGGAATAGGAAGTCTAAGAATTTTACCTGGTTGGCTTTTACAGAATTTGCTTAAACTCACTGTGAGAACAGTGGCAAACTTACCTCTAGTAAAATAAAGGAATTCTGTGAGAAATAACCCTCTAGGAGTGGTTTATACTGAAAAAGTTTTGTCTTGCCAGGACTGGCTTAGGAAATTATGGATGTGCACATAGGACCCCTGTTTCCTGTGCTCCCATGATTAGATCAGGCTGTAACCTTTCAATACAAAAAAATGTAATTGTTGTGTGTCTCCAAAACTTTAGGAGACAATATTAGAATCTACATTGAATATAACTAGCTGTGTGGAAGTACAAGGACAGCTGCCTGTGTTTGAAGAGAGTCCGAAGAGAGAACTTTGACACAGTAAGAACTCCTGGCCTATTTCCAGTGGGTGTTTGCTTCAAGACCAGGGGCTCCCAGAGGCTACCTGTGCCTTTGGGACAGAGCTGCACACAGCCAGCGAGGTCAGTGCTGATGGCTCGGATGTGATCAGAAGCCAGCTGATGATGCTGCTGTGCCTGGGAATTGCCCAGATTCCCAGGGCCCCACCATGCCACATCAGTACTGAGCTTTGCTGATAGTCTCCTTTCTATAACAGAAATTTACATGTTTGTCTTTTGTAAAGCAGCAAAAGCATTGATGTCCTCGGTGTTGTTAAACTGCTTTTGCCCCTGTAAAATCCGATGCTGTTTTGGAGCTGGCAGTTCATTTTCCCACTCTATACTTTTATGTTTCTTGGAGAGCTCCTGTAACTTTACTCTTCTCTTCCCTCTCCTGGCTGACGTGCTTCTGATCTGTACCAGCCCATATAAAAGCCTAGAGAGGAGAAACACTTTCTGCTCTCTTTCCATAAACTGGTAAACCTCTTCCTGAGCCTTCACAACCCTTTGGAAGCACACAAAGTACATTTCATAATTTTCAGGTACAGTGCATGAAAATTCTGCTAAGTAAACACTATAAAGTAGGTTTTGAGAAAATATTAGTCATCATTATGCAATTCCAAAACCAAAACCACAAAGAGAGTGCCAGTATATTTTGTTTTATTGGTTGTGACTGCAAATATTATGCACACAAAGGAAACCTTTGAAAACCAACCAGCCTATGTTTGTATGCATATTACTCTTACAAGGCAATTTGTCTAGTAATCTCAGTGTTAATTTTTTTCATCTGGTACACACTGCTGATACATCAGACAGTTTTCTGTAATGTATCTGAAAAATTCCGCATAGAGGGATTTTTTTTTTTTTTGCTTATCTTTTTTGTAATTTTCTAAAAATAAATTTACCTGCTTTTCTTTTTTGTCTTTGCTATTAAATGTAGAGAAGATAATATTTCCATACAGTGTCTTTTAACTTCAAAGTTTTCAAAGTAAATAGAAGCAATGTGCACTCTATTAGAAAAAAAATGCACGAAGTACCTAAATCCTAATTTTTCAGGCCTGCCAGAGCTGCATCTGTTTAAACATGTTACTTATATGCATGTGTACAGTACAGGAAGCTGGACTGCTTTCCAGAATTGCCTGGAGTTGTATCTTTTTTTATATTTCTCTTTCTCAAAACAATTTTAAATCTACAAAAAAGGTCAGGGGAGGTCATGATTCCTGACCCAACACTGAACTGAGCCTGCCTATGCTGTCTGTTTGATGATCCGACCAGGGTCACTGAACTGGGGGTTATTACTGGCTCCCCGTGTCTATGAGGCACAGCCTATCCCAAACAATTTTTAAATTACCACTGGCATGAGACTGTCAGGAAGGATAGTAGCTGGGAATGTCTAGACACTGCCGCCAAGACAAGCTCCCCTATAGCGGACCCGCTGTGTGCCGAGGGGGTCAGCAAGAGGGGCCGGGAAGCTGCCCCGGAGCCCCGGGCTGAAAGACAAAACTCCCATCACGTGCCCTGCAATTTGCTCCAGGGGTTTAGCCAAAGAATTTAAGATAAGGAAATCTATAGGCATTACAACTGGGAGAATTTTTAACTGCTTTATTGCTTTCCATAGATTCTAAAGCCAGTTGTCTGCTTTTATGAGCTCTTTAAATCACACATCAGTTTCTCTTGGCTTCAGTCACACTAAACTGTCTCTGAATTTATACTGTTTCTTCTTGATTTTATTCTTCAGAAATTAACATTGAAGTATGACTTTAAGGTTGTATCAATGAATTCTCATCCTTCTGCAAAGCTGCAGCACCTTCCAGTGCTGACCAACAGTCCTTTATGGTGTGTGAGGCACAGATAACGCTGCATGACATAAATCATGTATTTTTCTGATTCATCACTCTGCTTAAGCAGAACTGCAAGGGAAAAGAGAGATTAAATGCACCTTCTACTCTTTCTAGCTCAATTCGTTGCATTTTTTAGGAAATTTCATTTAGAATGTGCTGGCAAATAACTTAATAATGATATATCAAAATTTATTAGTATCATCATTCACTCATTAATAAACACCCTGTTGTTTACAATAACAACACAGCCATTTTGAACTTCATACTTCTGGATATTTTCAAGAGAAAAGTGCCCTGATCAGTTATGTTAGATTGGTGGTGTGCACAGCAGTGCTTGGCACCGTGTAGGCACCACTCCCACCCCTGAGCAGGAGCAGGGGGTTGGGTGTGCCTGGTGCGTGGGAGGGGGCACCCCCTGCTTCGCATCCCGATGGCTGAACATAAAAGCACCTCACAAAATCCCGTGCATTTCTCTAAAGGCAGCAGAATAGGGATTATTTCCCTAAGGAAAAGTAAAGCTGTATGAAAACTGCAGTGTTTTCCCTTATGTCCCTTGTTAAGATCCACCATTCCCCAAAGGGGCAGCTTTCCTGCTTTCACCCTTGGCCACACTATCACACTGTTTCACGGTATTTTTGGGCTAATCTAAATGTCAGTGGGAAAAACTTTCCATAGGCCCAGAGTTCCGTTTGTATTGTGAAAGCTGTGGTGTGTCACACAGCAGACCCCCAGCTCCTCAGGCCACTGCTAAGCACACTGCAGGCTGGCATCCAGCAAGGACACCGGTTTGGTCACAGCAGAGCTGCGCCTCTGGTCAGTACACCTGACCTGTCAGAGAGTGCACTAATTCACTGAGTGAAACATCAGTGCTTGCTCTCTCACTGAGCAGAAAACAGGTATGGTCAAAGCTAAATTTGCAGCATAAATTAATTTACACTTCAGTTGTTAGCTTGTGTGCAATTTAATAACAAAAGAAAAAAACCCCAGAGATGATAACCACACTTGCTATATATAAACTCTTCTAAAAAGCAGTGGCATTAGGGAAATGACAGTCCTTACCTTGCTCCCAGCAGAAATCTTTCAGTGAAGCTATTATCACACCTGTGCCTCAGCTTCAGACTGAGGGCTGCAGATGGACTTAAGGAAAAAAAGGAGAGATTCCTTTGCTCATGCACTGCAGCGTGTTAGCCCATCCAGAGTGGCACTGGGGCACACTGCTGGGAGGCAGATTACAGGTGCTAAGCTTGTCATAAGCCTCAGAGGTCACAGGCAAACCTCTGCTTTTGAGGTTGCATCTCTACAGAAATGGCTGAGATGCAGCTGGGATGTGAGTGCTCCCAGTGCTCTCACTGGCTCTTCCTGCTGCTGTCTGCACTTGGGGCAGCACCAGGCCAAGGAATACAGCCTACTCAGCCTGCTGATGTCCTGGGAAAGGAGAGTTGCTGCACTAAGTTTGAGGGCAATTTTTATCTCTTCCTTTTGCTAAACTACATTGGAAAATTAATGCACATAAAGTAATGCACTTCACATTCCCCATGTAAGAGGAGCTCCTTCTAAGGACACCTTTTTTTTCTTTTTTTTTTTTCATGTTTCTCCATTAGCTTATTCCATTTTTGTATGTCTGCTAGTTGACTAGGAAAAAGATGCCTTTGTGCCTTCAAATGGGAGTTAATCAAGAACAGTTGAGGCAAGTTATTTTAGACTAGCTGCCTTCAGGAAGTGGCCTTCATCTGCTGAGATTTTCAGCCCAAGTGTGACTACAGGTTAGTGCACCTTGCGTTGTTTTTTCTTACATCCTGTAAAAACTGTGTAAAACAACAATTTTTCTAAAGTTGGATCTGCCTGTTAATAATCCTATTTTAAATTAAGCCTCTTTCTCATGAGCTCACAGTTTTGTGGGGCAACAGATCCTGTTTCTGAGGATGCAAGAAAAATCTGTCTGCTCTCCTTAAGACAAATGTTTGCAAAGAAATGTATTGCTCAGCTATGACCTGCCTATTACTGCTTCAATCTGTTAAACTTGGGAGGTAAGTTCATGTGCAAATAAGAACTCTTGCATGACTGCCTTCCCTGCTCATCTTGGCAGTTCCTCTCTGGTGCATCTGATCTGCGTTGGCCAAGGTGTGTTGGCAGCTCACAGCACTCACCCAGTGCCATCCCAGGCAGTCCTGAACTGCATGGATAAACAAGCGACAGACTATAGCTGGACAAATTGGCCCCAAGTGCTTTTAGAGACTGAGGGGTGAGGCACAGAGTATAGGAAGGGGCAGGATTTAACTTGCGTTGAGGTAGAAGAAAATTCAGTGAGCAAAGAATGAAGTGGAACAAGAGCCCAGCCAAGAACAAAGATTCTCCTGGGGCTTTACCTGTGAGTGATATGGGTTATGTAATCTGGGGCAGTACTAGTTTTGCTGAATGCAATATCTGCATATGGTATAAAAACGCATTTCTACAGAAGATGAAGTCAACATTTGTGAGCAGAAAAGAGAGTCTCTGATTTAAGGTATGGGATATAGTTTTGATGCCTGTTTTTTAAGAATGCTTCTCTGAATACTCCAACTTGAAAAATGTGTTGAATGTTAAAATGCAGAAGCTGAATGTCTAATTCAAAAGAGAAAATTTAGAATGAGAAAAAGGAACCCTATTAATCACCGTGACACATAAAAGGAAAACACACACAAATAGAGTGCTGTCCAGAAATCAGCCAGTGAAATATCCCGGTATCTCTGGACTTTGCTCACTGTATCATTGTGGTTCTCTTTCCCCCTTGTGCTTCTTACAACTATCTGCTATAGACCTTCCTAGCTCTTAAGTATTTAAAAGCATGTTTTAAAGAAAAACTGGTAGCACTTTTCAACTAAAAGAATTGAAACAAATAATTCAAACAATTTAATCTCTCAGTGTACATCAGAGTTAGAGAAGCCCAAGACATAAAATTATTGCTGTTACCCTCATGATTTTCATGCAGATGGTGGACACAGGAGAAGGCACGGCCTGCCTCCTGGAAACCCCCAGCAGAGTTTCTCTGGGACCACGTGGACCCCAGCCCCAGGAACAGGAGCCACCACTGGTCCTGCTCGAGCTGGCCATTTTTATTTACCTATGGCAAGCAGCTCAAAACTCAGGAGTCAGGCAAACTATTTGTGGAGCTAAATTAAAATTCATGTTAGCTGTCTTCTTCAGTTGCAAAGCGCCCTGTCTCTGTGCAGTAGGTGATATAATACATAATGACACTTGTGGTGACCCTTCCTGGAGTCCTACCCTGCCCTGCCTAGGAAACAGTGGCACTGCATTTCTGCCTTTCCTGCTGGCTCTCGCAGTCTCTTTTGGTTTTTTTTACTTTTTATCTCCCGGTTCTCCACACGCTTGTAAATACAGAGGCTTCCTGTGTCTCTGGATGCATGAATAATATACTTGATGGGATGTATGTACGCATGTTCTCTCTCCTCAGAGGTACTGTCTTGCCCTGATTTGTGTCATCTCCTGGGCAAATATTTCAGGGTTATGTACAGTTTAGAAATTCATTTTAGAAGCTTCAAAATTATTGTAGCAAGTAGGGGAAATATAGCGAGTTGAGAAAAAGAGCATTTCCCTATAGATTTTTCAGTCATGGGAGCACTATAGTTTTACTGATGAAATAATACTCCACAAGAAGCAGAAAGTTGCAGGTTTTGTGTTAACAGAAGTTAGAAAATAAAAAGAAATCCTTATAAGGAACCCACAGAATAAAATTATAATATTCAATTGGATAAGAACAATTTTATTTTAAAATATATATTTGAAAGGATTTTCACAATTATGTCTTATATTTTGTCCATAAAGTCACTTGTATGCCTAACTACAAGGCAAGCCTTTAAATAGAGAAATAATTAGTTTATGTAGTCTGAAAATGTTTACTGAAAAGGATTAAAAAATAAACACACTATGTTTGTGCCAAATTGTTCCCATCTAAGCCAACTGATTCTAAGTTGCAGCATTTTATCTATTGTTGTCCTGTTTTTCTTCTAATTTTCCGATGTGTTGATTACTATAAGCTCACAGCAAACCCAAGCTGAATGTAAGCATGTATATAAAATATCTGTCTATGTGGGCTACAAAATAAATAATGATTTTTACTAATCATATCAACTGCAAAGCATTTTCAGAGCAGTGATCATTCAAAAATAAGGTCTTTTCATGTAAACAAAGCACTGTACCTTACAGCACTGATATAGTGTCATTTCACACATTTTTGTAGGACTGCTATATTCTACTTTTGACCTTTTAAATACTGCAGTGTATAATGATAGTTATCTTTTATTAAAAAAAAAAAACCTTCAAATGACCAATTTTCATTCTTGAAATCTTTAGAGCAATTTCTGTTTGACACAGATCATTAAGAAAGGTCAGCAGTTACGAATCTGCTACAAATAGTCTGTATTGAGCATGATTTAAGGACACAAGTTTATTAATAGCATGTTTAATAAAAAGAACCTCTTGGTTCTTCCTGTGCATGACTATCAAATCTGTTGGTACCTAGGATGATAAGAGGAGATGTGGTTTCAAGTGTAATAACCATTTCAAAAGAATTCGTGATTATTGACCTTCATAGTAAGCTGCACTTGTTTTTAGGTTTAAATTGTATAATACATTTTACAACAACAAGAAGAAAAGAATATTGTTAGATCACATGCAAAATAAATGCTTTGAAATTAGAAAATTCCCCTAAATTCTGAGGGATGGCAAGCATCAGAACTCTTGCCCTCTTAACCTCCTCCAAACTTTGATGATAGACTGATTTCAGCATGTAACAGGAAAGTAACTGGGAAAAATAATTCAAAACGTCCACAAAACTTGATGTGCAATTTTGACACTGAGTCATTCAAGAGCAAGAATTCTTTATATAACATGAGGGCAGTAAATCAAGGGATTTTGTCACAGTTCCTTGTCATGCTGATACTCCAAACAGAAGCACTTATACTTCTTGGTACAGAAAAAATGCTTTTTAAAAAGACATCTTTTAATTTTCCATCACTAATAAGCTGTGATTGTGGAGTTCTACTTGTTAAACTCATCCTAAATTACACTGCATTTATAGGAGAACATTTTAATCCCTGAGAAAATGAATTTGACTAAATTTGTGTTTTGTTAATTATGATACAATCCAAAAACACTTTGAGAAGATCAATGACATTTACAAGAAGAAATAATGGAATAAAGTGAGATGTTCTTTCCTTAAAAACAGTAGTATTTTTCTCTTTTCACTCATCTCTTTAGGATACATTCAAATGTAATTTGAATTACAGCAGTTTCTGTGGAGGATTACTTCCCATTTCCTAATAAAGACTAAACCACAGCAAATAATATTTTTTAAATTTTTATCTCTTATCAATGCTGTAGTTTAACAGATAAATTTACATTCTGATTACAGAATTTTCAGAGCATTCAATTTCTAATCTCAACATACTAACACACCTAAATAGCTTATTTAATTAAAAAAAATAAAATTAATCTCATATATTAATTTATTGGGGTGGTGGAGCAGCAATAATAATGCAGACACAGTTTCAGCCCTAAAGACTATTACAGCTTTTTTTCTCATTAGGCTTTTGAATTCTAAACAAGGTATGTTAAGCATCTATTTTGTCTCAGTGTTCAATAAGAATTTAATATTTATTCTTATTGAATCAGATTCTTCAAAGTCTGTAATAAGCCAATTCTTTGTTGTTAATTTTGACACGAGTAAACTTAATTTTTCAGTGTGTAAAGGAGCTTAGGATAAGTAGTTTTGAAGCTAAATAGAAAACCCAGGGAGTAATATTTATGAAGCAATGTGGCCAAATGCACTTAAAATGCAGAATATTTGTGACTTTGCTAACCAATAAATCCTTTTCTATTCTCTGCTTAGCTACAGCAGCTGGTGATTTTTCAGTTTCCAGGTACAGTATCAGCAGCATAGCCTTTCGTTTGTGACAAAGGAATATAAGTTGCCTTGGAGATTTTTAATTAACTCTTCTCCTGTAGCTCTGCCTGCTTATCATTTCAGCAGTTATTTAGGCTTCATATCAGATTTTGGATATTGTTCTTCAGAAATGTTTTTTTAATCTACACAAATTAGCATTTCAGCAAAGCAATGTTTCCATAATGGACCATTCATTACACTTTTTTAAAAGGTATAGTTAGTATTTAGAACCATTAATTCAGCCTTGAAGAACAGATGAATCCTAAAGAGGCGAACATGTGTGGATTCTGCAACTAAAAGAAACTCTTCTATTCACCAAAGAAGTGATGGTGATACCTTAATCAGACCAAGATAATCCTTAATTACTTTCTATTATTTGTTCTTATCAAGAAATAAAGGTGAATAGACTATTTTTTTGATAAATTTGGATTCCTCAGACTAATTTGTTATTTAATGCACTATTATTCGTTTAACAAATAATTTACCTTGCAAAATGTCCCTAGCTTGCTCACTGCCATTTTGAAATGGCTACTTTTCCCAACCAAGTGGGAAAAGATATATATGTATGTGTGTGTGTGGGCATGTGTGTGTGAAAGTAAAAGAAAATAATGAATGTTGGAAGAGGCAGAAAGGTGCTTATGACAGTCACATCCCCTGATGTCACAATTTTTTTCTCTAAACTGCTTTTTTAAAAAGTCTGGAATCTACTGTCATCATTGTTGTCAATGCATTTCAGCTAGCAGCTCGACTTCAGGGGCTTTTTTTTTCCCAGACAAATTATAAATGTCATAAATGCTTCCAAGAATACAGAATCAGAAGCCTTTTCTACCCTGAAAATGGAGGTAGGAGTTTGAGCAAGTACGATTTACAGACACGGGGTTAATGCTATAAGCTAGAGGGAGCTCCACCACAACGAAATGTGGAGGTTCGGTTTCATTTATCAATGTGCTTCCCCGGCTTTGTCTGCTCGTGAACATAAAAGACCCGGTTTTATTGCAGATATTATCTACACCATTCTATGATATGAATGTTATTGTCTAAACTGTTGCTGAGACATAAAACAGCTGAAACCCTCTACCAACACCATATTTATGCCAAACCTTTTGATAAATATACAGGTCTTTTTGTTCACCTTCGCTGTCTTTGTCTCCATCTTACCACTCAGCCATTTTTAATGAAAAAGCATCCTCTATAAATCCCAAGCACAGAAATGCACCAAGAGCCAATCCTGTAGCCATATTTTTGTGCAAGATAATGTCCAGCAGTTCGACAAGAATTCGGGGCCAGCCCCAAGCCCTGGGTCTGCAGATAAAAATATCTCCCCAGTTATTTCATAGTGCTCTTTCCAAAGTAATCTACACCACAAATTCATCTCAGTAACAACCTGTTTTATTCCACAGCTGGGCCTAAAGAGGGATCAATGAAGGGAAGTTGTAATGACCTGCTTCAAAAGGATGTAGTTATTATAATTGGAACATTAATAATCTTTAATAATTGTTTCTATTGAGGATCTCAGAGACACAGTAATCTATTCACAGTTCCAATAATTCTCTAGGAATCCTGCTACCCCTTCTGTAGCATTGGCTAAAGGACAGTGTTTGTCCACTATTATTTTTAGATGCCTCTCTAGTGTAAGAATAATTTTTAGTTAATTTGCATCCTGGCCTCGCCTTTGTGCACTGAAATTCTGGAGCCTACATTTGCAGTTCTTCTTTCTTACCTTTTGGTCCTCTGTCTCAGCAGATGATATTGTACTGGTGATAGAGATAATAAGAAAGCATCTAATATCTTCTTATTGATTTTTGTTAATAAAATGCCACTTCAAAGAGAAAGCAACAGCTGAAACCATGAAGGCTGAGTCATGACTGTGTTAATGAACTTTTTTTGTCTACATTTTGTGTCTAATTCATAGTGAATCATTTATTAAGTAAATGTGTCCCCTTTCCTGTTTGGAGAATACCCACAAATACCCAAGCAAATTATGACCTTATTCCATTTTCTAGAAACAATATTATTGTTTTCTTCTATCAACTTTAAAAACTTTCAAATGTAATTGGCCAGCCCAAAAACTTTAAATGTAATAGATCAAGTCTCTTCTCCTTCAGCACAAACGACTGCATCTCTAGGGAACAGTGTTCTCAGAGCAGAGAACAGGTATCAGCTTTCCAAGAAACCTTACCACTAATGTTCTCCCAGTATAAATTTAAAATGGGATTTCCAAATATGCTGCAAAGAATACTTTAACATTTGCTGTGTAACAGTATTCCTGAGTGTAAAACTTGGTAGGCTTGACCTCACTTGTGAGAAAAGGCCAGAACAAGGCTTAGAACTGGGTCTGGGGCTGGTCATCCGAGACTCAAGAGGAGGGATTTGACCCTTTGTTTCCACCAGAGACAGAGCCTCGCATTCACACAGCACATGAGTTCCTTGAAGCTAGAAACAAAGTTACTACAACCTTAATAAAACATGTAGGTATTAATCTTACACATGATATATTTTCTACATTTAATGTTTCTTTTCTAACTTCTAAAGAGTTATTTTTTTGAACCAGACAAAGAGACTGTCCTTTTCTCCCATATTTATGGGAGACATGGACTTATTTCTGCTCCTTTTATAAGTTTTGGCACATTTACTGAGTTCTTCATGTATTTGTGCAGTATTTTTTATGCCTCTGTGCTTTAAAAAAGACACCTGAATGTTCTGCTCACAGATGGGCTTTCCAGGATGCTGAGAGGGGCAGTTTTGCTTCTGGTCCAGGGGAGGGAATAGAAGTTTTAGTAAACATGTTGGCAATTTAGGACCCATTTTTAGGGCTGTCTGCATACGGGCTAGAGCTAACCTCATGGGGCTTTAGGGAAAGGCTGCTGTCTGCTTCATCAGTCTCCGGAGTGGACCCTGGGTGAATGGCAGATCAGCCTCAGTAAGCGTGCCAGAAATGTTTATCACTCTGAGAACTCTACCTGCAGAACTGGCATTAACTTGCGGGTCAGGATGTTTGTTTCCAGCAAAATGCCTGAATTTACTTCTTAAAGGATTTTAATTTCTGTAACACAAGACAAAAATAGTTAATAATCTCAATACTTAATAATCTGTAAATATCCTCAGACATCATACAAGAAAAAGGATTTCTTTTGAAAAGGACCTTTTTTATTTCCCTTTCTCAACACAGAATGAACTTCTCAATGCAAATATTCTAAGAAAAATATGCTTTGGTCAGAAGTGGTGAAACAAAAATGGTGCTTTCCTGACAAGTCTGGGCTGCCAGCAGAAATGTTTACCAACATCTATCTTTAGACTATACAATCATTCTCCTGTATTTCCTTAAAAATGTAATAAAAAGGCAGAATGTGATTTCTCATTTCTGAGCCTCTGGTATCACTAAAGCCTTTTATCTGAGAAGTTCTCTCTTGAAAAGCTTTTTTTGCTTAATTTGCTATTTAATATTAAATAATGCAATATTAACAAGTTCTTAGTGGTGTCACAGACAAATATACAAGCAGCAATTCTTGGACTTGCTCCAAAGCCCAGCTGCCAGCCATCACCTCTGTGTCACAGTAGCAAGGGGCTGGGGGAGTGATATGGTCAGAACGGATTTCCAAACAGTAATTTTACAGGCAGCTGTTTGCCAATCCTCAGTTTGCTTTCTAAGATTGCTCAAAAGTCCTGCTCAAAATCTTTTTGAAGATTTTAACCAGTGTTTGCTTCTTTGCCATATGGGATCACCCTCAGACGCAACCAGGGGATGCAGCCCCTGTGCAGGTTCTGCTGCACTGGACTGCACTGCACTGGTTGCCATAGTGACAGACAGGCGAGACTTTACTTCAGAAATGTTGCTTTATTGCAGACAAAGTGTATTTTGAAACAGGATCACATTTCAAATGTGATATGAAACACACTCCCCGTGTTTCATATAGGAACAAGCAGAATTATTGACTTCTACAAACAAGAATTAGTTTGAACCTGCCCATTCCCTAGCAGATACTCAGAAGTCCATCACGATGTGCTGCGCATGCTTTATATTCCTTTCAGGTAAAAGAGGCCAGAACACCCCTCCTCTCTCTCTCACTATATGCACAAACACACTACGCATCTCAGAACTGCCCCTGCTTCCAAACAGGCCCACAAATACCATGTCACTGCCAGCTCTGATGTGCCATGTCTTTTATTAATAAAGAGTATCCTTTATTAACTTTCGATTTTAAAACTTTGGATTCCATCGATTTTGTTCACATTAATACAGAAGACACATCAGGTGAGAGTTCTGAAGGATTCCTGATTGTGTTACGTCCTGACAAATGAGTCAAATAAGGGGCATTCTGCAAGAACCGCAATGCCCGGCCAGCCTGGGCTGAGATGGGTTTCCCATTCAAGGAGATTCAAGGTGCAAAATTCATCAGCCATCCTCTCCCCTGCAATGCCAGCTCCATCCCACAGCTGGGACAGGCCCAGGACTAACAGCATCACACTTCTCCACTGATTAAACCGCCCCCACCATTTTCCCTAATAAATAGGATGAGTGGGTGTGCTGGTGAGTGGAGGAGTTTGGGCACAGTTTAGAAACAGGTGAGTTGGCAGTTTGCAGGAGGAATGTTCCTGAGAGCCCTCCAGCCCCAGGGCTCTCCTTCCCACAAATGGGGCTGACAGGTCGCTGGAACCTCCGCAGGTGCATGGTCAGCACCAGGACGGTGCTGACTGAATTCTTTACATGGGAGCAATGCAGGACAGAAAGATCTTGCTGCTTTTTGAAATGGAGCTTTGAACTATGCTTGAATTTTATAGCTTGTTCTTTTATATTCTTTCCTTTCCATTTCTGTAACTTATAGACAGGAATTCTTTTTTCTGCAGTAGATAGCTACAAATGTCAGAGACATGATTCAAATCCTGTGCTCTTGTGCATCTACTTATAGTTGTGCTCACACTATATACTAACAGTATAGTCACAAAGTAAAATGTTAATTTCAAACCTGTCCAGCACACACCTTCCAAAATATACAGTGCAAGTCAAATTTCTTCATAAGAGAATAAATAACGTACTGTTCCACCAGCTCCTTCCTTCCTGGTTCTGTGACTCTCTGTTCCTGGGCTGAGAACAATTAGGAAGATTAGACTTCTTATTTTACTTCTTTCTCATTCTTTGTCTTTCTGCCTAAGCAGACATGACTCTATTTTCAACTATTTTGCACAGAGCTCAACTACCAAGACAAGTAACAAGCACAAGCATTGGATGAATTCTTGTCTTGCTTAATTTTATTTTCTTGTCCATCAGTCAGCAGCTGGACAAAGAAGTGAATTAAAGTGCAATGCTCCAGGTTTGTTATGATGCTAAAGAATAGCAAGACTAATTAATATGGGGAAAGCATACCTATTTTTTCATGTGGAAAAAATTGAATCTCTCTTCTATTGAAACTTCAAAAATAAGAGTCGGCCCCTGGCAGAGAGAACTGAAGGTATCAGCTTCAGTTTGCCACAGGAATAGTGGTCACAATGGGACATGCCTATAGGTGAAAAACTTCGGGTCCTGCGAAGGGGATCCATGATTTGAACCATTCTGTGAATGAGGAGGACACAGAACCAATGGGCAGAGTCTGCTGCAACTTGCAGCAAAGCCTGTGGAAGAAAATCTGAGTCAGGAGTTACAGCATTGGCCTGCCATAGAGAGCCAAGGGTTTGGCATCAGGAGAGTTGACCCCAGCTGAGGATCTAACTACCGAGCTTGATTTAAACTGTGCCCTGATTTCTCTCAGGTGCAGGAAATGGGCTGAAAGGAGGCAAAATGTGACAGACTTTATGTCTGGCTCTTTTGTACACGCTCATGCAAACACTGTCTTTTCTTTCCTTATATTCCTGCATGAAACCACACACTTGTGGTTTGCTTTGTAATTAGTTTTGGTGCTGAGAGAAGACAAGAGAACTTCTTGTTAGATGGATTAAAGGGATCTGTGCTCTACACCACTTGAGTGACAAGAACCATGTCAGACCAGTCTGCTGTCAAGCGAAAAAAAGTGACAGTACAGTCTGAGTGAGACGAGTTCTCCCACTTAGCAAGTGGCAAGAGGCAGGCACGAACTAGCCCTGTCAGAGAGCAGCCACAGGTGACTGGGTCAAAACAACTGGGACAGAGATGAAAACACTCAGCGCGATTCCTCCTTCACTTAGCTGGAGCTCTCCTGCTGAGACTTCCAGGTCTTCCTACCAGGGGAACTAGAAAACGCCTTCAGGTCAAGTGGGAAGGGGAGGAGCCTGGAAACAGCTCTGCACAAGTATTTCCTAGGTTGCAGTCACCACTTTTTAACAGTGTTTACGTGCAATGTGCAATAATAATGACTCTTGTTGAATAAAAGAGGAGGGAAAGTAAAACAGAGTCTATGCACAGTGTCAGTGTGGCTGAAATCCAGCCTTCAAGTCAGCTGAAACCAGATTACGAGTAAGGGGAGTGAGGGGGAGAGATTCCCTTTTTGTTTCAGCTGCCAAGAGCTCTGCTGACATCACACATCAGTGCAGGAGTGCTGTGGAGAGGCTTGTACTTCCCGGCCCCTCTCAATTCTGTCACTGGACAGCTCAGTGATGGTCTCGCTCATTGCATTAGGATTATTGGCTGAACTAGTTCATTCTCAGCTTCACAGGCTCTAACATCATGCCAGAAATACCACAAATGTTCAAGATCGAAATCCTCTAGGTGCTGTAGAAGTAAACAAGTAGGGAAATAATGCTTCAAATTTGAATTCATAGAATAAATCCATGTTGGAAAAAAAAAACTTCCTCTCCTCTGAAATTCTGCCTTAGTTCTTAATTCTGAAAGTCTGAAACCTACAAACAAATCAAATCTGCCTTTTCTGCCTCTAACCTATATAAACACATAGTTTAATGCAAATTTCACCAAGCATGACAATCAGTACCTTGAAATAATATGACAGAAAACAGCCCATGAGACCATGAGGTGTGTTTAACTGTTTCCAAGGGTCTGGAAAAGGGACCCTGCAGCTCTCACCTAGCCATCTGAACTTGCTTGTGCAAAGCAGATGCCCACAGCAGAGCATCCTTTCCCTCATGGGTTCTGTGTCTGGCCTTCACTACAGCTCAGAAGAGTGCTCAGCTCTGCAGGGTGGTCCCTTGTACGCTCCTCTTGCATGCCTGTGGTTACAGGCACAGGCTGTGATGGCAAATATGCACCTGTAGCTATCAGAGCATCAGCAGTGCTTCAGCTGCAGGTGTGTTGTGACTGTTCTGACCATTTGGACCAGGATCAGCTCATTGATACCTGATGTTCTGCAGATCTTTGTGATCTTTACCTGTTGTGAATCATCTTATATCAAGATTGTCTGCATATCAGGGCAGATAATAATGCTAGCATCAGTATAACTGCAGCTTAGAGGGCTTCATGTGTGGCTGAAATTTGTGTGCCCCAGCCATGGTGGAACTGACATGAAATGTGTGAAGAGTAACAGGGCAGGAAGGACAGACAAAGTGATCCAAATGCTTTAAAGAAGAATGAACAACTCTGTAATACTGATGCAGGAGATGAGGAGATAAATAATTTTGTGATTATCAGAAAAATAATGGCATGGAAATAGCGAGTGAGGTGACAACAAAACCAGTCATGCAGAGTGCAAGGCTCAGCATTGCAGCTATTGGATCAATGGCAAGTGTTGAAGTTGAGAATTGTATGAAAAGCTGTCAGGGCACATATAAACCGTAAAATCTACTGATTTTAATCTAAGTCTCTGATTACAAAGTGACAACTGGGTGTTTTTTTCTTGGTTTGCACCTTACTCTATGACTCCGAAATGTGGACAAGTTAGGACAAGAACATCAGAGGAAGCAGAAATCATTAATCAATGATACCTCCAAGCTATTATGCTTGTAAGTGTCAAGACAAAGATTATGAGTAATGATTTTCTGCAATACATTTTCACAGATTGTTTTTTAAAAAATACTTAGAAAAATATCAGCTTTTCTGGACAGCACCTTTTTTCCTGGCTAAAAGGAATTAATATCAAATTATACTTTAATGAACAGATAAAAATGCAAAAAAGGGACAGAAGATCTGGGAAGAGGTTTTCTGTCACCACTAGGAGCTCAACAGCAGCAAGAAGTCCTTGTGGCACACTGAGAATTACTATCATATGTTGGTTACCAAGCAGAGAAGGGCTTCTGCATAGACTTGCCTGATTTTGAGGTAGCCTAAAAATCAAAAATTAGACTTTTTATCTATCCTACTTGTCACAGAAGCCTTGGAAAAACTGAAATTCATGATGGACAACAGTAACTAGAATTTCTTCTTTTCCTTAAATTTCTGGTGCAATGGGTTGTCTCCAATTTAAAAACATCTCTTAAGCTTTTCACGCCAGGAACTCTAACTGACCGCAGTCAGGCATCTGATATTTCCCTGTAGCCTAGGGTATCTGCAACATGATGGTTGAACATTCAATGCTTTGCATACATCCTGCTCTGTTACCTCCTTTTTATCATCTCAAAAATAGAACTTCTTATTAAAAGTTTTCACACCAGGAATTTTTTCATTGCATTTGAGATGAACAAACACCTCAGGAGAAATAGTATCAGCAGGAAAGGTCACGGTGGTTGCTCTGTAAAACATTTTAAAAAAGGTCTTAAAAACAATATTTGGATAGGTCTGACAAAGTTTTCAAAAGTCAAATAACTGGGAAATTGTCAGTCCACTTCAAGTAAATGATCTTACATTTATACTGTCAGCTGCAATAACACTCCGTTATTAGTCTTCTGTGAATTTTAAAGCCTGAATTTTATACTCCTAAAACATAGCACTGAGAAGGGAAAATGACAGCCAAGGAGCTCTCTACGGATGCAGCCTTTCCTACTGACCTCAGCAGGTGTGGCCAAGGGCCTTGGTGCAGGGTTTGCGTGTGTGGCCGGTGCCACCTGGCCAGCGCTGCCACAGCACCGGCTGCCACAGCCTTGGGTGAAGGCTGACAGCAGCCACAGGGACTGGCATGGCTGGGGAGGCCAGCGAGGTGATCCTGCTGGTCTCCTCAACCCTGCTGAGGCCATACCTGGAGTTCTGTGTCCCGTTCTGGGCGCCTCAGTACAAGAGAAACAGGGAGCTCCCAGACCAGATCCAGCAGAGGGCCACAGATTTGATTAAGAGACAGAAGTATCTCTCTTATTGAGGAATGGCTGAAAGAGTTGTCCTGTTCAGCCTTCAGAAGAAAAGACTGAGAGGGGAACTCATCAGTGTCTGAAGGGAGGATGCCAAGAAGATATATCCAGGTTCTTCTTGGTGGTGCTGAGCAGTGACAAGAGGCAATGGACAGAAACTGATGCACAGGAAGTTCCACCTGAACACGAGAAAGAGCTTCTCTCCTGGAGGGACGACTGAACACTGGAACAGAGACCAGAGAGGTTATGGGATCTCTCTCACTGGATATTCTGGAACCATTTGGACACAATCCTGTACCATGTGCTCTAGGATGACACTGACTGAGCAGGGAGGCTGGACCAGATGACCCACTGTGGTCCCTTCTAACCTGACCTTTTCTGTGATTCTGTGATTCTCAGGCAGTGTACAGCACACAGTAGCTGTGCCAGTGAGGAGTAGCTGGGTTCCCTCCCTAGGAAAGCCCCTTGCCAGTCGCACCCAACATCTCCTTTTAACGTTCCTTTCTGGGATATGCCATTTCCTCATTCCGTACTGCAGTCACAGATCCCATGTCCTTATCTTGACATTAAAGAAATAGATTTAATTGTCAGTCCTCTTAAACAAGCGTTTAATTCCATTCTGTGGGGACTAAAGACAGTCTTAAATAATTGAGCGGCCAAGAGATTGGTTATTTCTGTTTTCATTGCCCATATTGATTTAAGTGCAGTTAATCCTTTCAAATACCCATGTCACACTGGGCCTGATGGCTCTCTTTAGGGCAATATTGTTCCTCTGGCTAGATTATTTGACATCAAGCATTGTAATGTCACAATAAATCCTTCATGTAGGCTGTTCTTTTCAGAGAAGTAGCAGATGGGGACTTCGGCTCTTACATTAAGCTCTTGGTTTTACTAGTCAGAAGTTGGGCTTGTGAATAATTTTCATTAAATTTTCTTTTGTGCCTCATAAAAACCACCTCTTCAGCAGTGACATTAAATAATCAGAAGCCCAATTAAACAGGCATGTTGACATAAAACAAACCAAGGCGTTCCCCTCACTGAAAATTAAATATAGTTGTGTGTAAAATAATCTCATTTGGGGTATTATCCAATACAGAAATTGTGGAATGGATTTTACAAACAAAAGTGGGGATGGCTGAAGCCACGATTCAAGCGACATGTTTTAGAAGTCATTGCAGCATTTCTTACTTCTCGTTAAGTCCTAAATTTGTCTGTCTACCTTGAGCTCCATCCAATTATTTGAATGATTCTCCACTTGCTATTCATCAATGGAACCAAGTGAACACAATAATTATCTGTTCTCCGAAACTTCCCTTGGTTGATGCAGTCATCCTTGCTTCCTCCTTTACTGTCCTTTTCATCACTGCAGAGCCTTTAGAATAATTCTGGAATTAGTTGGCAGTGGGAAGCAGGAAAACAGAGTAGCAGATGAGTTTCCCTTGAAGCAGAAAGTCTTGTGCTTTTGCTTGTGCTATTAATGTGGACAGCTGCTCCGTGGAAGCCTTTTTAACTTTCTTCTTCTCTGGCCTTCCTCCCCTTTGGTAATAATTGCATTGTCTGCTTTTGCAGGGTCTTTGGGTTTTGTGGGGGTTTTATTGTTTGTTTTGGGGTTTTTGTGTTATTTTGTTTTTGGTTTTGTTTTTGTTTTTGTTTTTTTAGATTTATTATGAGAATACTTAATGGCCAACTGGTAAAGAATCTGCATGGTGATTCTTTGGCTCTGTCTCCAGAGAAAGTAATTACAGGCACAACTGTATGCTGCCCAGTTAAATGGGGCTGTCATGGAGGTATGCACAGGACCTCCTGGCACCACTGTGGTGGGGGTGAATAGGCTCATGGCGTATTAGCTGTGCATGGTCCCCATCTCCCTGGCTAGGGAGTGCTAGGGGATCAATTTTATCAGATTCAAGATAAACTTTTTATTGGAGTTCTTGTTACTCAGCCAAGAGGTCCAAAGCCCAGGCCAATTCAGCAAACACGGCACTCCCCTTTGCTAATTTAAGCTGTATCTCAGCATTACTTTGGAAGCAGCAATGGGAAGACTTGGGCTCATGGTCTTCAAGTTGTACTGTGGGGACTGGGTCCCTTTGATATCAAGGATCTTCATGCTATCTACACCAGCAACCCTTACATTAACCAAGGAAAATATATTCTTCAGTTATTAATAAGAAATTCTTCTTTTATTACTGCTTTCTTCCTAACCAAATGTGTAATTGAAATTCCTGAATTTTGAACTTCATCTGGATGAAGCATCTGGATCCACCTCACTGGGTAGCCTTTAGCGACAGAAAATATTTTGGATTGGCAGCTAAAAGGACACAGAGTTTATCAGCTGTTTCAGCTCTGCTCACCTCATCCCTTTCATAGCATCTCCCCTTACTTAGCTTTCCCTTTGCTGTTGCCACACAGGTTGCTGGTGCACTCTGAAAGGTGTTCTTGCCACACCAACCTTCAGAATAAATTTATTACCTACTTCTGCTGCAGGAGCAGTCTTCATTGCACGTGAATTAAATGATGTTAAAATCTGTTCCCTGTGGACTACCTGTCTGTCAGGGCTTCTACCTGTCTTCTGAAGGCTTCTTCAGAACCCTTCTTTCTAAGCAGAAAGATGATTCTTGTCCAAGAACAAGAGTGTACTAGAAACACAGGCAGACAAGCGAGTCCTGCAAACCCAAAGAGGCATGTGTTTTAGGCTCTGATTTTCTGGACAAGGATACAGATACTTATTGCACTTGTGGGTTGTACCAAAGCAGTTTCACTTCCGTTCACTGAGCAAATTATGTAAAGAACTTAGGGCTGTTACTTGTCTGCTTGGGGTATTTACAGCATAACAGCGCACACATTTTTTTTACTATTGACTACCATTCTTCTGTTCTCTTGCCACAGACCTGCCCTAAACTCATTCTGGGTGGCCTCAACTGCTCTGGGATCAGCAGCAAGGCACAGATAAATGTATGGGTCACTTCTGCTGTCTATTTGGTCACTTTTTTTCAGTTAATTTTAAGTACATATTACTGTCAAATCCTATCCTGATTGAGTAAGAGTTTACATATTTGGTGCATTTTTAAATGACATTTTAAAGAAGTTTTCTTAAGATCATAGTGGAGACAGTCTGTCAAGAATGCAGCTCACAGCAGCGTGAGAGCATTCCAATGGCATTACGGGCTCAACAGCCGCACACCCAACGTGGCTCTGCCGCGTTATGCCCAGAGGTGTAAGAATAGCTGTGAACAGCTAATAAGAATCAATGCTATTGGAGACATCTGGTTCAGTTTTCATTTTTCAGTGTTATTAGTGCTTATTGGTACAAGACTCAGGAATGCAGCCAATCCCTTTGAAGTGGAGTGTATTGTAAGGCTGGAGGCATTGTGAGCCTTGTTGATGACCCTGTGCGTAACCTTTCATTTAAACATCCATAATGCACGGAATGAGAAAGGCCTCCTTTAAAGAGAAGACTGGTATACTGGAAATCTTGTTGCTGACATTCTAGTATTCATTTTGGATTTTATAATCTCCAAACAGAAAACATTTTCTTTAATCTTTCAAGATTCTTTAATTTTTCATAAAATCTTTTACTCTTATCATGTGAAGATATCACTATTCTTTTAGTTACTAATAGGTAATAAAGGTCCTTAATCTGTGCACAGTACAGGCAACCAGGGAAGATACAGCTCTTTGGCCTCAACCTAGAAAATAACACAGAGACCAAGTGGAGCTGGAGTCAGCTGCCACCTGTGTCTTGTTCCCCTCAAAATCTCACCACATGCACCTACAGCAGCCTGGAACAGGAGCACAATTTGACTTGTGAATAAATTGATCTGCATAAACCCTGAAGTTTAGAGTGAGGTTTTCAGAGGCATTTTGCGGAGCACACAGAGGTCAGCACAGCTTTAGGAAGCTCCTGTCAGACTCGGAACAGCAGCATGGTGAGGTCGGAGAGTTCTTTATGTGCCATGCTCTCTGGAGGCTGATTTGAGTAGAGACTGTCACAAATGCAACAGTGACGTCATCTGGAGAAAGCTGGGAGAGATGATTTGTGTGACAGCCATCACTACTCTGAAGACTGCTAGTGTACTTTGATCTATACACAGAAAACTTTCTTGAGCTCCCTCTGCCAGTCTGATTAAATCAGTTCCCGCCACCTGTGAAAGACACTTTTATCAAGACAAAGATCCCCTAGCTGAGCACTGAATGCTGGATGGTAGCTGGCTGCTGCTGGTTGGTGGAAGATAGCACGAAGTTTTGCTAATCCTCTGCACTGATGTGGCAAATCTATCATAGTGTTTCTCTTACCATGAATGATGCAAGTCCTCCCTCCCAACTGCCTTGAGGGGAAGCAAGAGTCAGTGTCTGCCTGCTTTTACCAACTGGTGTATTGGGATGAAGCTGATGCTCAAACAGAGAGACGTAACTCCAGTACCCGGCATGTGTAGTAAAAGACACCTGGTGCTCTCTGACTTCAGCATGGACAAGTAAATGCAGATGAACAGAAGTAGAACCAACCACACAGCATGAGACAAAGCAGTATGGTGGGTGAATGGTGGCAGTGGACCCCCCCTCGGTGTTCTCTGCTTCTTGCTAGCAGTGGGGAGTGTCAGATTGGATTTTTTAACTGTTAGTGTGAAGACTGAACTCATTAACTTGTGGTTTTTCATAGGGTGATTAATACAGCTACTTACTTGTACCAAAATTGAAATAGTCACAAATATTAGCAAGAATCAAAATATAATAAAAATAGGCCAATAGTGAGATTTAAAAAGTGGCAGAAGTTGGTTGGCTTAAAAGGTAAGATGTTATAGCAGACTTCTAAGTGGGAGAGGAATTACTCAGGATCCTCTGAAAAAAGCAGGAATGATGGAATGAATGACGGCAAAGCTTGGGCTGGCAGTGAGATCTGCAGGGCTGTGAGAAAGTCTCATAAGCAGAGTGTCAAGTGTATCACTAAGGACATTTAAATCTACTAGAACAAAGTAGAGCAGAAAATGTCTTCTGAATAAAATACCTTAGTGCTTTGAGATGAGATACAGGATGTTACAGTGCCAGCAAGTTCTATCTGTCTATTTGGAATGGCCACCAACTTTGCTGCCGAGACACAGCTTGGCTTCACGTATGAAGAGGACAAAAAGTGTGGTAGTGATCGTTCTGAATAGTATGGACAAAATACTATGTATTTAGATTTAGTTACGATGTAGATTTAGTTACAGATGTACACCAGCACAGGAAGTATGTCTTCTCTGCAGCAGAAATATGCATTTGGTTAAAAGTTGTCCCTTTCAATTCCTGTTTGCAGGAACCCTTGAGCAGCAGCAAAGCAACAAATCAAGTAAAGCTACCAAAGAATTTTTTTCACATTGAAAGAGTGACCAATGATTTTTTAAAAGTCTAGACACTTCAGAATTGTTGTTTCTTAGTACAGATAGCGAGGATATGTTTTAAACCAGGAACACTCTTTCACTGTTAGTCCATAGAAGAATGAACTAATATGTTCTTCACCTCATGACAAAGAAACAAGGTGGCACATTGGGGCAGTGTGTAAAAATGTAGAACAAAGAAAACTGGCCCACCATGACAGTGGAAATAAGAAAACTTCACATTCCTCTGCCTGGGGCTTCTTCGCACCTCAGTATCCTTAATTATGTTCCAGGGTATTTTGGCATTCCTTCTATTTGCATTTAGATCTTTCATCAGGAAGTTAATGTTCTCAGAGCAAGTAAGATCTCAAACCCCATAAATCCTAATGTTTAATACGTTAACGATATAGAGATAAGTATTTAATTTTGCTTTATGCATGACAGGGAAGCCAATGACAAATAGCACTGAGTAATATTTATGGGTTCCATGCCTGAAGGAATAATAAGCACCTTAAATTATTGTGAATTCCAACAAGGCACATATATTGAAGGCTTTATAAAACTTTATGCATGTTAACTACCACATTGTTCTCCCTACCATAGTTCAGCTTCTGGTGTTTCTAGCTGCTGTGATTACAAAGCAGCATCTTTCTAAGCTGAAACAATCTGTGGGAATGTATCTAACTGTCCTTGATATTGTTCTGGCCTCCAGGTTCCAGCTATGTCCTGAAAAGTGCCATGAAAAGAGTAATAGCAAAATTTATTGCAGTGCTAAGCAAGTAGCATATGGTTACTAAAAGTCTATCATGGCTAGAAACAAAATAGGGTTCATCTTTCCTTCTTCTCTTTCATTATTTGAATATTAACTTTACATACCAGCTTTGCTGACCAGCATTTCCTGGGCTTGCTGAAGGGCAGCTGGAGAAAGGAACCTCACACCCCCAGGTGCACAGCAGCAATTTCTACATGAATCTTACACCAGCTCAGCAATGAAGAATGAAGAGCTGTGGGAACAGAAGATGGATTTTAGCAAAGGAAATCTATAGGAAGCTGCTTCATTTCTTGGATTTTCAAGTGCACCTCATACCTGGACTCAGAAGAAGTCACAAGTCACATTGTACATCAATTGTATGGAGTTATCAATTCCTCTGGCTGAGTCTGGGTCTGATAATGGTGGTAAAATGAAGATGCCTTGGTGGGTAAGGAAATATTTACAGATATTTTCAAGAGAAGATGACAGACAGCCTGGTGTAAAATGATACAGGTGCCAGTTGTCATCATCAACCCTAACTATATGCTGCAAGACTTGAAAGATGGTGGCCATGTGGGCAGATCCCCACATCAGCTCAGTGCCAGAGGAGTGTGCTGACAACAAACCACAGCAGTGGCTCAATCAAACTGACAATGGTCGGACCTGTAACACATCAGGTGTGGGTCACTGGGGAGCTTGCAAGGGGCTAAAGCCGCTCAGATTCCCTGCCCTTGGGGAGAGTTGCTGAAACTTGTCCTCCTCCTTTGAGCAGCCGTGGGTAGAAGCCAGTGGGCTGTGCTGATCAAGGTTGAGCACCACAGAGAGTGCCAGGTCTCCTGCTGTTTTCTGAGGCTGAGCATGGGGACTCCCTGGCTGGGTGTGGGAACCTACGGCTTGATATCAGGGCAATGAATCCACATTTAGAGCCCTTGTCTTCCACTGTGGAAGACCAGCTTCATGGCTCAGACAGTTTTTGCTAGCATTCATTTAGGGAAAATGAATAAGAAAGCATAAATCATTTGATTTGCTGGAAGTGTTGCAACAAGATTTTTGAAAACTTATTTCAGAACTTTGCTTCATAAGGATATGGGGCACTCTTAACTTTCTGCACTGTTTTACCAGGATGCTCTGAGGACCCTGCCCCCCTCCAGCCTCTGCTAGAACGACTGAGTTGCCTGAATGTGGAGGAGAGCCTTTAAGTGCTTGGAGGAGGGGCCAAGTTGGTGACCAAGCAAGGTTTAAATCCTCTGAGTACTTATCTTCAAGTTAGTGAAGGCATTTCTCTGCAAGGAGAATTTTCCTGCACTCCCAAACAAGAATTGCAAGAGATTATTTAAAACATTGTTGTCAGTGCCTTCTAGCACAAAGCCTAATTAAGTTTCTCTCATGTCTTGGAGGACTACACATGCTTGCTTTCAGGAGGATGGCAAAGCACCGGCACTGCGAGGAGATCCATGTCAATGTGTGAGGTACCTCTGCAGTAAAAATGACAGCCAGAAATTGGTAGCTGGTGCTTATAATTTAGATCCAAGAAGCTAAGATTGACATTTGCTGGCAGCAAGTTTGTTGTGGTTAAATATCTTTTTTCCTTAGTCCATGAAAAATACTCACACAAGAATTACTTGATCCACAGCAGAAGAATAGGATTAGCACCAGGAAGAGGTGTCTGGTGGCAGCCTCAATAGTCCAAGCTTCCCTCCCTGAATGGGATTCATTCTTCCTCAGCTGAGCCGGTGGGAAGTTCTTGCTCCTGCAGGAAAGTGCACAGAGGGCTGCGGTGGTGTTGGTCTTTGCTCTCATATTATGCCCTTTTGCAGGGGTCAAGAGTTCTTCCATAACACTCACTCCAGGCTAGAGGTCTCAGCATAAGCAGCCTACTTGGCATGTCCTCTTGGAAAGGCTTTTATACGTGGGGTGATGGAGCCCTCATGAAATGCTTGTCAGCCCAGAACTATTTATTCCAGGTTCACTGGAAGGAGACCTCACTTCACTCTTCAGCCTGGCCTGGCTATGTTTTTCACCCATTTTCTCTACCACAGTCGTATCTCAGTAAGATCTCTCTGCCGCATGCTCCCCCAGGCTCGGTCTGGCACAGGCACACAAAGCCGACTGAACCATTGACAAAACCAAGGTGCCGCCCATTATTTGAGCATGCTAGAGTGGACAACTGCTGGGAGATCTCGAGTGCCAGACAATGAGCAAATCCTCTGCGGTTAATTGTTATCCCTGCCAATGAGAGGAGGTTCAGTTGCTCTCGAAATCAAGGACAAAAGTCTTTTCTTCGGCCCTTTATTGCCTGTCACAAAGCTGGTTGGTGCAGCTGGGATCAGGCCCACAGCTGATCCTTCTCTCCCCCGCCCTGGGCCATTCCACCCAGCTCAGCTGGGGTCACCCGAACAATGGGGAAGCTGCGTCTGCTATGTCAGAGGATGTTGGGTCTACAGCCTGGACAGTCCGAGAATACGTGTGTATTCTCCCCCTTGATGTTTAGGGGTTTGATACCTCTTTGTTTGCTTTGCCTTATTGTAAGGTAAAATGGAAGAAGGAAAAATGCCCCTGCCTAGAAATACAGATGCATTGTGACATAAAATGGAGAATGACATAAAATGAGAAAGGCACATTTCAGCTGTGAGCCTCACATCCCAGCTCAGCACAGGGGTAGTGTAGCAAGAGGCTGTCACAGTAGCTGTGCTGTGTGAACTGCAAGGGTTCTGCATACAAGATGCTCTCCACAAAGCAAAGCCTCTTTTGTGTTCAGGTAGCAGGCTGCCTACTATAAGGTGTCAGGATAACTTGGAAGTTCCTCTGGCAGATCGCTCTCCATGCAGGAGTGAACAGGCAGGTCTAACTAACCTGCAAGCAGACAAGCCATCAGAGAATAGTGATCAGAAAGTAGTAGCTCTCTGTTTTCCTGTGTTGGAACTTTGCTTCCCTGGTGTGTTTGATGTAGCTGCCCTAAAAGCATGGAATAATTTTTTCCACTCTCTGAGTTTTTGTGGTTACCTTTCTCCCAGCTTGGGAAACAGCAAACAGATCCCAGCATGTCCATTTGCTACTACCCACTTGTGCCTCAGCAAGACATAGCACAACCTGTGCGACCTATGCTTGTCTCATTAGGACCTAACCTGGTTAGCTGCTTCCCAGCATTTACCTAGTGAGCCTTACAGAAAACCACTGCATTGTGTCTTCATTTCCATAAAGCTACTGCTACCAAGAGTATCACAGCAGCTGGCTGCTTTTCCCACAGCTTATCATATGTGATGACTAAACTGCATTTATTCTGCATATCCATCTAAGCAACTGCCTGTGTTCACACCTGAACTAAACACCAAAGGGACAATGCCCAGTGGTGTGGGTTAAATAAAAGTATGCCCTTGCCAGATCACCACCAAGAAGGTGGAAAAAGCTCAAAACTGCAGTGGTGTCCTTCTTCCTGCTGTTATGACTGTTACTATGCCTTCAGTGCAAAGAGCAGCAGAGGCTGATAAGCATCCTGAAAGGGATAATTTAACTTGTATTTACCTAGCATATAAACCAGGCTTGAGACAACAGAGGCATCTAACATTAAAAAACTGAATGGCTCTTAGTTCATCTACTATTATGGAATAATGTATTCCCTGATTTTTCAGGTGTCATTGGATTATTGATAGTTATTGTGTTCTATCTGCATATCAGTGCTTGTACTCCCTCTGCAAAAGATGCTCACCTGGAAGCCTGTGGAAATCGAATACATATTCAGGACTCAAAACAATTCCTGCCTGATGTATTCAAACACAGCAGCAGAATTTCATCACCTACCTCACCACTGAATTCTTTTCAGATCTTATCTTTTCCAGTCATAAGCTAAAAAAGATGCATGATACAATATCCTAGTAGTGCTGCAGGGGATGTGACTCCACCAGTAATTTGTGAGATAGATGTTGGGAGTGCCCCTGACTAAAATTGTTTGAGGATAAAATTACTGAGCACAGTGCTGAAATAGCGCATCACCCACTGGCCTGGTCCAGGATTTCCAGAGGCTTCTACGACCTACATGCCAAAATGCTACTGAATATCAATGGGAATTTTGTTTCTAATTCAGTTGCCTGAAAACAAACTAATCCTTCCCATAACATTTCTTTCAGGTTTTGGATGGTGATTACATTAGAAATCCTATAAACTTTGATTATAACAGACATCATTTGCTTTGACGTTAGAGCTTTGATAGCCACATCAACATGAAATCAAAATAAAAATTTAGAGATTTGTGTCAGTTTATGATGGCAGATATTCATAAAAATCTCTGATAGAATTGGTGCATATGTGATATTTATGTACAGTCTGAGAAGCAAAAGCCAGGGGACCAAGATCTGATGCAAAACCAAAGTGTTGTTAATGACAAAAAGCTTAGGCACTCCCATAGTAGAAATTATGACACCTGTGAATCCCTGTTCCAGACCAGACTGGTCTAGGAGTTGCCATGTCCTTCACTTGCCACTACAGGTGACAACATGAGTAATCTTATCTAAGAGACAAGAAACATCAGTTGGTTTCTGACAGAGCATCACCAGCATGGGTTGTGAATTGGGACTTGTTGAGTTCTGGCTGCTGCTTCCTTAGAGGACAGGATCTCTGGTACAGGTTTTCTTCCCGAGAGTAGGTGTGCAGGGACAAACTGCTGGAGAGACCCTGTGCCCTGAGGAACATAGTCCTGCCCTCCATCAGCACCCATGGAATTGGCTACAGGGACGCTGAAGACATTTTGTATAACTAGAGGGCAAGGTTTTCCTTTTGTTGGCCACAGTGTTTGTACAAGAAAGACCTGCATGACTGATTGGAAGAAAAGAATATTTGTACCTTATATATTGGAGAAATTGTTCAGGAACAGTAAATCCCTGTGAAAATCCTGCTCTGAAATGCTGCCAAGAGCAGTGTCTGCGTTGGTATTTGCCATGTCGAAGCCAGTCTATGAGGAGTACCTTTTCGCCATGCAGCGTGTGACTCTGGCAAATAGAGTGGGACATTTTTCTCCCAGCAAATTCTATCATTAATGCTGCCTAGACTCCAGGAGCGCCAGCTTTTCCTCCCCCACGTGCATTTCCTGGTATTGGCTGTGCGGCAGTGGGCATGGTGCTTACAGGTGGAGCACATGGGGCACCTTGTCCAAGCATGCCTTACCTGGAGAGCATCTTCACACTTCATGGACATAGGTGTACACTGAGCATCTATTTTATCTCACTGTTTTTTGTTGATTGCAGCATGTATCCTCAACTCACAGTCCTCTGCACTCTGTGTCTTTCAAAATCAGGTTCTCCTCAGCCTGCTGCTGTCACAGGGGACATATCTGTGAAATCTGCCCACCTCAGGGATGATGCTCATCATTTAACATAACCTTGTGCTTTCCTTCATGCTTCATTTTTCATGCTCTTAGCAGCTATAACAAGTCTGAAAGGTAAATGATGAGAAGCCTGAAGTATGCAAGGAATGACTATTTGATTCTTCTACAACAATGGGAAAGAAAAGCCACAGACACCTTTGAATTTTCACATATATAAGATCTTGTTCATGCCACACCCATGCTGGGTTCAGAAACATAAAACATGCCAACTCATATTTATAGGAAAATCAGAACCAGTACCTGGAAAATAATGAGGTTTTGCAAGAGCACTTTTGAGGAAAAATAGGTCTCATTCAGATAGTCTTAATTTTAATTCAGAAATATAAAATAAAATAATATTTGCATAGAAATGTCATGTCAGGTAAACTTTGTATTTACTTTTCAGTTGTATTGAAATAGTAATGTTACCATTTAATTTTCATTTATAGTAGCTTTAATCTTTCATATATACATTTGGTTCAAAACCAATAATTTCAGACTTTTTTTTCCCAATGCTCAGAAAGTTAGCTTTCCATTCCAGTCTGTTAGATTTTTCACTACAATAAAAAATTTTCTCCAGTGTTATCAAGTTTGACAAAGCAAAATAATGATGATTAATAAAATACTACCTCTGCTTTGACTAAACCCATTTGGTTTTATTGCCTTATTCTGTAGAGGTTTGTTTTTATTCTTGTGGTGTTATTGTTACTTTTGGTACAGAAACACAGATTTCCAGGCTTGCAGATGCCAGCTCCAGTTCTCAGAGACTCACTCTCTTCTGAGCGCTAATTGAGGCATTGCTTCATTAGCAATGTGAGCAGGAGCAGCCCTGCCTTCCTTGCCCCATGGCATGGCTCCTTTGAGAGTGAGCGAGTAGAAAAACAGAGGGAAAAGCAGTATTGGGACAAAGCATGGACTAGCAGGGCTGAGTGGGTTTGTCATGGGGCAAGACAACTCTGAGCTGTGAAGTCCTGGTCATCTAGAGGGGGGTTGTGGAGTCTTGGCTCTTCAGGGTATCCCTTCTAACAGCAGAGTGCTGCTACATGTTCTTAGAAGATTAGAAAAGAAAGGTAGAGAGTTCTTTATTAGAAACTGAAAATTACTGAATGCAGTAATAGATCTGGTGTGGAAGTTTGAGTAACATTTTGAACACTTGAATTAAGGTTCAGAAATTTACTGTGATGCCCTCAGGGGCATGTCTTTACAGTAGCTCTATGTAGAGATAAGCAGGCTACCATGAGAATCAACTCTTGTTTTTTGTAGCTACAGTAATTTGGGCTAATTAGGGCAGGCTGAGCACCACCCTGGTACTGAACAGAGAGTTGTATATAAATTCAAAATAACTAAGCTGTCAACTTTGGTGAGTTCCACATCCAAAAGACCTCACTTGTAATCACCTGTGGGAAAGAGCTACTTGCACAGACAGGCCATCCTGAGAGCATCCCAAGCCACGAAAAAGACGTTTCAGTTTTGAAGAAGATGCAGTGCTTAGAGCTTCCTGCCAAGCTTCTCTGGTGTTGTCTGCATGGTGCCAGGCTGCCGAGCCTTTGGGGAGACTCGGTGCCTGGGGACAGCTGAGTGCTTTGCCAGCTCTGGGTGGCTGACCTGGCTCAAAAGGGCAGAGAGAAACTGAGTCCACTTCCCATCTGTTCTGCCCAGCACCAAGTCCAGTAGAGCCTGTCGACGCTTCCAGCAGTACTTACAAGATGAAAGGCTGAAATCTGCCAGTGGTTGCCACTTTCCTCCCACCCCGCCTAACCTCAGCAGTGCCCTGCGGCTGCCTGAATCATCGCAGCAGCACCAGCACCAACAGTTGGCTTTGCAAAGCATTAGCTCCTTAATGCCTGTCGCTGCTCCAATTCCCACTTGGTTGAAATGATGAAACCCGGCACAATATCAGTCTGACACGGCTGCTTACTCCTGGAGAGGATTCATTTGCTGCATTGACAAAGCTGCCAGGTATGTGGAAGGGGAAGGGCTAGGCTGTGCTCACATGCTCCAAAAGCAGTTAAGAAACCTGAAAACACAGCACAATCTGATGTAAACAAACAAGTTCTGCATATTCTCCCTTCCCAAATACTCAGAACTCTTAAAAGAATTGGGTGTGTAATTGAAAGTAGCCGAAGGCAGCTCTATGCTGTGCTACCAGCACTTACACAGCCGATCACTGAAGTTTCACTTGGCAGCTTGACAGAGTTATGCGTTTTCACATGGGTGAACAGTTCTCTGACAAAGCGCTGCAACCTGAACAACACTGAAAACCACATTGTCTTGTTCCATGGACTCTGATTTCAACAGGCTGGAAGAGAAATTTTCCTTTCTTTGCTCCAGACTTTCCACCAAGTCCCTTGCCTAAAAAAGCAGCCTTCCAGCACCAGGAACCTATTTTCTTTGACCTCTTGAACCTCACTTGCATTTTCACTGAGAGATAGTATCCCTTGTGTTCTGCCCCATGTCCCCGCTAAGCTCCTCTGGAGACATAGTTCCTAACGCCAAGAGATCCTGCTGTCAGGAAAAGATCTGAACCTGCTGCATTTCAGATTTTGGAAGACCATTGATCAGAAAATTTGACACTTGCAAGGGATGCAATTGTTCTGAGAATTGAGAAGCATTTTGCTGCAAACCCGAGCGCTCCAGAGGTAGGAGCTACAGGGAACAGGTTTGGCTCCAGAACACCAGGTTGGATTCTTTGCATGCCATGACCTGCACTTTTTTCTCTTACAGGCCAGAGACGGAAATCATTCCATTGAAAGAAAATTCAGTATGTAACAAGCTGATGAACAAAATACAAATTAGGAGGCAAGATGAGCTTCTTACAGTTCTGAACTGAGGAAACAGAGAAACTTTTCCTTTCTACCATGGCAGCTCAATAGCTCTCTTAAAAATATTGGATTTCCCATCTTTTGAGAAAAAGTCCCACTTTTGATGACTTTGTTCCACGCTAAAAATATCTTTTTTTTTTTTTTAAATGAAATATGACAACTCCACAACATGGGCAGACACTACATGATACTAAAATCTGACATGTTTTTCTAGTATTACTGTTTTCGTTCATGTATATGCTATTTCTTTCCTACTTGCATAACTTAAAAACACATGGAAGTGCTAGAGTGCTCTTGAGAGCTCCGTCCTAGGGAAAAATTTGAGATGCTGAGCTGAGCCAGCAAGAGCAATTCTTCTGATTAAATCAGTAAGGAGCCATCATAAAAAAAAAAAAAAAAAAAAAAAAAAAA
>WAAG01037692.1:62535-114171 GCA_013390105.1 Tichodroma muraria | reverse complement strand
AAAAAAAAAGTAAGAAATAAAAGAGTAGCAGTCTCTTCACATAGTTGATTTCTGTTGTTTTGGGGGATAAAAGATGCTTTTTTCACTCATCACTCTTGTGAGGGACATAGAAGTTCACCTACACAAATCATGTTGTTTACCAAAACCACGACCAAGTGCATTTCTTGTTCCTTCTGCAGCAAGCTTTGACGTCAAGTGGCGTTCCCAGCATGGAGACAAATTTATTTATTCATTAATTCAATATATTCAATAAGCCAACCAGCACACAGACTTATTCTTTACAAGTAATTAGAATGTATTACAAGCATACAAATGCACCTAAGATTGAGAACTTGGGTTATAATCTAATGAAAATATTGTCACTGAATTAATTTCCTATGTGGTGCCAGACTCACAGAATAAAAAGTATATTGAAAGTCTTCAGAGACCTACTGTCAACAGCCCAGCACTACCTCTATTTTAAGCAGGAGAAGATTAGATTTCAAAAGCCTGTTCTTTTTCATGCATGTCTTAGTTGTCTTAGAGGAATCTTCTGTACTTGAAAGGCCTCATGAAAGTTTCAGAAATTATGAAAGTAAAGAAACTGGCATTTTTTGCTACAAATGTAATTTAAATTAGTACTTTATTCTTAATAACTTATCTATTAATTAAAATCTATTTATTTATTAGGGTTTTTTTATGGTGCTATTGATTTATTATTAGCCATTAGTCATTAAAAATATATTAGTCTCACAGAAATAGAGTTCAGCTGTCAACTTACCGGGCTCATGGCAGTTGGTCCTCCCTATGACGAGCTGCAATCCTAGGAGCTGCGGGCTGCATCACGGCAGCAATTAAAAATTGGGGTGGGTCCGACTCTTGCGGCCGTAGCTGTGGTCTTTGCCAGCACTGCAGCAGCACACAGACCCTCACTGATACAGTCCTCGCCAAAGCCATTAATTTCACGCTTGCCTAAGATTTAATTTATCAGTGTTTTGCAAACTGATTGTTGGTGTAGCAGTGAGAAGAGAAATACTTTTAAGAACGGGACATGTGATCTCAATAACACACACAAACCCTTGGCAGCAAGCTGGGACAGACACAGGCTCTTGGCTGGTGCTCTCAGGGAACAGCTGCTTGACCCGTTCATGGCCGTTGGAAGTCAGGCAGATGAGCCACAACTGCGACACCGGTTCCAACTTTCTGTTCTGATCAGCTGATACAGAAACCAGGCAGAAACAGCCGCGTCTGGGTGCAATTTCAGACGCGGGCTACAGCCCCGTGTGAAGCCGCATCCCCGAAGCATCCTAGGAGCTGCCAGCCCGATAGCAATCTGACTTCCAACACACTTTTGTTTCTTTCTGCCTAGTGCACAGCCTGGGGTCTTCTCCTTCTTTATAGAAGTGGGAAAAAAAATAAAAAATTAAGTTATCCAGGGCTACGTAATTAATTGTTTTTAGTGAGATGTATTTTGCCTGCTTCAGTGTGCAGCAGGCTTCCATTGCTGTGTCCTGCACGAAAAATGGTTGCCACTGGGAGTATAATTACCTGTTTTCTCCTCTCAGTCCTAAAACAAAAGGTTTCCGCATAGTGATGAAGTGTAAAGAAAGATCAAGGGAATGCTCGGGGTTCCCTGAGAGCACTTCAGTGCAAGGCTTATCAGCAGCTCCTTATCGCCACTAATCTGACAACACAGGTGTGATGGGATGCCCTAGCTGGGATGGATCTCGGGTAACCTGATCAAGAGTAACTCATTGTGTGCTGCTGGACACCAGTTTACTCGTTGCCAGTTGAACAAAGGAACAAATTAAGCCTACCTGAGAGGTGCTAGTACCCGAAGGGATGTGATGGGGAGACCTTGGCTGTCTGCCGGAGTGCAGCTCCCAACCATTGCGCACCACCCCTGCCATGCTCCCTGGGGGCGGGGACAGAAGGAAAAAGCATTTCATATCCCATGTTCCTCATTTTAATAATACAGACGGCTCACTGTGAAACATCTTCCAAAAAAACCCCTCTGTGACCCACACCCTTGCTGCACTGGCAGAGCCAGAGCAGCAGCCTGTGCCTTCCCACTGTTCTGAGGAAAGGTCTTTGTCCCACCCGACGGGCAGGACTTGTCCCCACGGCTGAGTCAGAGAACCTCATGGCTGAAAGGGTCGATGTCTGCTTACAGCCAGGGTCACAAAGCAGAGAGGTGCTTTCCCCAAGCTCAACCCAAAATGCCATGAACAGAGGTGGACATGCTCAGTTCTGCTCCTCTGTGGACCAAGTCTCCTTCACCTTCCTCATTTCCAACTCCCTGCATGTGCTCCCTGGGCCCCACCACCTGAGGGGAGGAGGCAGCATGCCAAAACATTTCCTTGAAGGCTGAACTGAAGCAGCAAAAAAGCTAAAAATAATTTGGAGAAGAACGGTGTTGAGGTCCAAATGAGGTTGACTGTTTATTCAGGAAATAGTATTTCAGGTAGAAAGCTGTAAGGTACTTTTCAAATTACTTTTTCTACAGTAATTTGAATGGAAAAATAGCTCAGCTGACAAAACCAGTTGAATTCTACCTAAGCCTGTTTAAAAGTAAAATATCAGAGCATATGGAAAGATTTGTTTGGAAGGGGAGGGACACGGAAGCACATGACAATGACAAAAATCTCTGTCACTGATGGATGACATGAGGGGTTTGAGCCAGGCTCCTGTGCTTTATGTACAGCTCCAACCTGTCCCTTCTGTCAGCTGCTAAAGGCTTGCCATAAAAACATTGCTTTTATCTGCCTGTCTTACAGCATCCTTTGTGCTTTGGACATTATCTGACTATGCCAGGGTCTGATCAAATCCTCATTACCTGCTCCTTCTAGGAACCTGTCCTATCTGCCAGTCAGTCAGCAGGCACAAGGGATGGCAAGAAGATTTTGGAGTGAGCAGATGTTGTGTTAGATCCCTGCACGGTTCCCTGTGGATGCACCATCCCATAGGCATACAAAAATATCACTTCACTTCCACATATTGGCTAAAGATGAGACAATGTGATGCCCTCTTGCTAACTAAAGGTCAAGATAGTGCTAGTGTAAATCCAGAGGGCAGAGCAAAGATTATTATCATTCAGTGCAGTGAAACGTGCATTCCTCTAGTTCATGTTGTGCTTTACATAATTCTCCACTTTTATTTTCTTTGCAGTTTGGGGTGCAGCTTTGGCCATGTCCAGCACTGGGCCTTGCTCACCAGGTGACACTGCAAGAGCCACGCTGAGCTCTCTATGACAAAAGCATCTGACCCTGGCCATGCCTTGTGAGAACCATCAGACCTGTGCAAGGAGCTGCAGGCCAAGGAGATGTGCAGATCATTTCTGAATTTAAGGTCTTCACACATACAACTGACACGGTGCTATCACTTTATCCAAGCGATCCATATTTAGTTGTCTATGAGAAAAGCCAGCTGAAGACTGCAAATGGTGTCTGTGGCTTTGACAAATACTGCAGGCCAAATTCATTAGCAAGCTTTCAGAGAGAATTGTTTCATTTTCCCATCACAAGTAAACAAAGAAATAGTATTTCTATCACCTCATTTCAGAATGTACCTGCTGTTTCTGGGGCTAATTATCATGTTCTTTCTGTGATGGAAAATAGCCCTACAGCATCTTAGCTGCAAAATTTGGTTTTCAGGAAAGAATGGTTTTCTGAGGACATAAAAACATGTTTCATTCTTACTGAGTAATTGGTTTATATTTGAATATAAATAAATGAGAAGCAAGTATGTCATCCATTTCACAGCATTTGATGTACAATCATTTATACAGTGGGGCCATACTCATAATATTTCTTTTATGTTATTAAAATTACTGATAAAACACTAGACATTCATTTGTTACACCACTTCCAAGTGCACAGGAGGATGAACAAATGTGTTTTCATTATAAGAGGTAATAATAATTAAGAGTGACAGAACCTTATCCTCAGGATCTGCCTCCCAGCAGCAGTTTGGCTGATAAAAAACCAGAAGTTAAGATAAGGCAGCAATTATTAAGACAAATCTTTTGAAGGGCTGTTTGAACTCCTGTGTCCAGCAGATAATCTGATTTTACAAGGTGCTCCAAGGCGGGGGAGGCTGCATGGGAAGCAGTACCCAGGTGCAGGCCTTTAGCCCCTTGCACCGGCATTTTTACCTCTAGCCATTTCCCTGGTCTCTTCTTCTTTTGTTTGCTACAGCTGTGGCACATAAATCAGTCGCCATTCTGTCTCACTGACACCAAAGAGAAACAGAACACAAACAATGCACAACACCAAGCCCCCAAATGTATTTGTCTTTTTTTTTTGCTCCCTTTTTTTGTGATCCCTTTCACCTGTTTTTTGGGGGAGATTCAAAAATGGCTATGGGCAACTCTAATTCTTCCTTCATGAATATTAGATGCACACAGAGCATGAATATTTGAGTAGCTAATTCTGACTTAGGTGAATCCAATTGCTAATGGCAATTCATTTTTCCTCAGTGACATTCCACCAATAACCAGTGTTAGTGGGACAGGATGATGCAGTTCGGAGCTGGAAAGAAAAAGGGAATGAAACTAGGAGCAAAAATGTTTTATTGATCTAGTCCTCAGGTGGGACTTGGGGCTGTGCCTCCGCCCTTGCCTTGGGGAGAGTGAGCAGGGAGATCTGTGCTCAGCAGCTACATGCGGATCTTTAAGACCAAAACGGGGAAAACCTTTAAAACTGATTTTTAATATGTCACTGAGATGCCGCCTCTTGATGTGTTGTACCCTTCGTGGTGTGACCTGCACGGTGTGCAAACTGCAGTGAAGGGACAGTGGGTGCCAGCACCCTGCCCCAGGATACACCATGTCCTCGCTGCTGGGCAGGGCCTGTAGGGGCTGGGGAGTGGCCTGTTTCTCCAGGGAGGTGAACCCACCTTGCTGTGCAAGGGCTACAGGGATGTGCTGAAATGGCATGGGGGGTGGAAACGGGGCTGTCCCATTCAGTGAAACTAGGTTATCTGTAAAACTGCATGCTTTGATTTTTATTAAAAACTAGGAATTGTGACTTGATGTCCAACACATTGAAAAGAAATGTGTTTCTGGTGTCCAGAAACAGGTGTTTCTGGACCTAGGGAATAGCAATGAGTAATCAGATGTGACCAGACCAAACCTCAGCTGAATTTCCATGTTTATGTTTACATGGCCCAAGAGACACCAGCAAGTATCTATCACTTCATATTAGTCTCAAATTTGCCATTACTAGATGGATGCTTTATAATCCATTGCTAATACTTACACACTTTTGTCTGCTTTAGCATGAGGCTGCCCTTGCATGCGCTTTGCACAGGAAAGATCACACCGGGTCTCTGAAATCACCACGGAGCAGCTCCTCTGCCAGGGCTGGGTCTGGGTTGGCTCCCTGCGTCTGGCTGGCCAGCCAGAGGAGCCAGGATGTGTAACAATCTGTTACATCCCTACAGAACAGCTCTCAACCTTCAGAGGCCAAAAGGAAACAAAAACCTGCAGAAAAGGAGCCTCTGCCATCACCCTTGCTGTGTCCCTCGACCAGGCAGCCTGGGCTCCCGTTCCACGGCACTAAAACCATAAAGGCCGTGCTCAGCTGTCCCTGGGTTCTCCCACCTGTGAGGACACTGGTGCCAGCCCCAGGACACAGGGAACACACTCTCAGTCTGCAAAAGCAAAGAAAGAACTGCACACTGAGAGAAAGTCCTGCTTGGTTTACAGGTTGCTTTTATTTACAAATATACTGAAGTGTAATCTCTTGCTTTTTTTTCTTTTTCTGTTTTTTTTAGACTCTGTGTGTGTGTGTGTGTGTGCGCGTGTGCGCACGTGCACATCCACATGGGAAGGAACATGATGCATGAGCAACTCATGGATCTTAGCTGCCAGCAATGGCAGCAGAAAAAAAATTGAAGTGAAATGAAATTTAAAAACGCTAATAAATAATTTAATAATGACAAATAATTAAATTAAAAAAAAATCCAATCTACATACAGTATGGTGGTTTGTTTCCAACATGGAGGGAAAGGAGCAGCGAATCTACAGTGAAAGGAGCTGGTTAAGTATGAGAGAGCACAGTCAGATTTTTTACAAGTTAAACAAATTGTAACAGACAGCTACAAAATACTACATTTCGATAACATAAATACAGAATATATAAATATACAAGTAATACAGCCATACACAGCTAAAAAATAGGGTGTTCACCTAAAAACAGAGTTCCCAATGCAAAGTGTCTGGCAGCCCCTTCACAGCTGCTGCTGAACAGAACCAGAGTGCATCGAGCCAAGGTGATCCAGGCTGCAGCTGCCAGGAGGGAAACAGCCATCAGTGTAGTCAGATCGGCTTCAGAGAAGCAAGACTGTGTTGAAAGCCCACCAAAGCCAAAAGACTTCAGGCAAACAAATGCCCAAGCATGTCCCTAAGCAAGGAGCACAAGTGCCTGAAGCCCTGGCCATGTGGCTGCCCTGTGCCCCTAGATCATAGAAGGGTGCTGTGGAGGGACCTGCATGCTAGGGAGCAGCTACTGGTCACAAATTTATGGGGTGAATTGGGCATGGGGCTGTGTAAAGCATGATCTGAAGCTCTGAGACTCTGGGTACTGTGGCTCCAGCTCCCACAGCCGTGTTGTGCCTCAGCTGCCTCTGTCTTTTCACTGCTGTGACCCAGATCCAGCTTGTGAGAATCCTTCCCTTCCTCGTGATTCTGCTGTTCATTTCTAGTGACTTTCAGGGAGAGACAGAGCTCTTATGACAGGGTTCACAGAGGTGCTCTTGTAAACCCCAGCTTGCAGCATCCCAGCAGCATCCCAGAGCCGGGTTCACTGGAGCATCTGGGGCAGTGGCTTGGGATATACCTCTGACCCTTAAGGAAACTGGAAAGGAGTCCTGAGCACAGTAGGAAGAGGGAAGTGGGTTCACATCATCTCTGGAAGGTTTGCTGGCATGAAGGACCTTCCCCATGACATGACCCACAGCAAGGTGGCTGAGCAATGACCCTTCAAAGGACCTGGTAATGATCATCCGAGTTCTGCAGGGTGGATTTGAAAAATCCACTCAGCAGCTACTGTGCAACTAACATGAGCCACATCTCAGGCACAGTTAGCTGCCACTGGGCCAAGTGATCTGGATGTTTTTGATGACATCGTTTAAAGAAGAAAAGGAGATCAAAATGCCTAGGATGATGTTTCAATATAAGCGAGTGCAACCACCACCATTTATTTACAACAACATAATTGTCTTTAATATTGTGACTGTGAAACGTCTGCCGCCAGCCCCAGGGTCTGCCCCACAGTACAGCAATAAGGAGGGTCTGAACAGCAGTGCACAGCTGGAGCCATGCCCTCAGCAGCCAGCCATGCCAAGGGAAGGTGCCCAGAGCCCAGCTGGGACCAGCACCAGTCAGCTCAGTCACCATTCACGGGTGCTGGGAACTCTCTGCCACTCTCACAGACCTGCAGCTGCACAAGAAGGACCTCTGAGCTTGTACCCAGCATATTCATTTTGATCTCACAATCACCTTTTTTTATACATTATTGAGCACACTGAAACCTAATCAATCATCTTTTACTTAATTGCATCTTGTCACCACTTCAGCTGCACACGTATTTCTTGATTAGCCAAAACAACATGATGGAAACACCGTGAAGAGCTCACTTGATGCATTTGTGTTAGAGAGGGGTTAATTTCCTAGGGAAAATGATCACTGTAAGGTGCATGTAATAAACTGCTGTCATGACCTCTAGCCTTTGAGCTCCCATATGTGCAATCATTGTTTGTGGTTTCTGTGGAAGTGCCAGATGCTAAGAATTTTTGGCAAGAGTTTATCTATTTGACTCAATGTAAGATATTACTGTGATATGGCCCATTAAACATTTTACTTTCACCTGATCGGGGACATTCCCTTGACAACAGAAGAGTAAAGCAGAAATCAAAGAGGTCAGAGGTTGCTGTATAATCTTTTACTGCAAGGTCCCAGGTTAAAACCACAATGATCACACTCCAGTAGGATAATTTATTCCACAAAAAGAAAGTGACATTTATTTTGCTTTAATGAACTTTGGCCTTTGCCAGCTATTGCAGGCCAACTGGAAATCCTTGCCTATGCATTCCTTCCCTGGACCAGCAGTGGCTCCATAGCATGGAAAATGTTACATGTGCCAAGGACCTGGTTGTGTGCATGTATGTGGTTCCAAAGATGGCAGAACATGGGGCAACAAACAGCTAAGGCATCATCATACGACACACCAAGGGAGAGGAGATAGTATGTACAAGCATGAAAAAAAAGGTGGCAAACAGTCATCCAAAAAATCAGCAAAGAATTATATTTCAGCTCTAAAATGGGATGTCTGATCTTTTCCTTGGAGATGGATTATTTTTCAACATCCATCCTAGATGCAGAGGTAGAGTTGGGACAAGGCAATTCTCCAAACTGTAGGTCATTATAGTTCTCATGAGTCCCTGTAAACACCAAAAATGCCATTTTGATCCTGCCAGTAATGAGATATGAAGCAAGGCTGTGCCTGTGTGAGTAGTCTACAAACTGGTGCGTCTGAGAGGCTTTTCTATGACTGTAAAGTAGCACAGCAGAGGGGAGAGGAGGGAAACGATGAATCCATTGAGACCGGTGGTGACAAATGACAAATGTTTACATGTGCCATATGAAACCTGCTTGCTTCTGCCCTGCAAGCAGTGAGGATCACCTGAGTTCTTTATAGATGTTTGCTATCATGCAGAGAGAAAGGAAATAGTTATTTATTTTGATACACAAGGAAAGGGAAAAATACTTGAACAGGATGGGTAAGAAAAGAAAATCATTTCAATTTCAAAATATGTCCGGGGGCTCACAACGCTCAGTTGGAATCACATTCTTGCCAGAAAGCACAGAATGGTCACTAGGCAAAGCATATGGACACAATAGACCCACCTTCCTGGGGATGGCAGCAATTGGAACTGACAGGGACAGGGACAGGAATGTCCCCTGGAACCCTTGCAGAGCCACCAGTCCCTTCCCTGACAGAGGCTGTGTGTGGCACACTGGGACTCTGCACCTCCAGCAAAGGGAGGGCGGTCCTTGGACTGTGCTCTGCCCCCTGCACGACACACAGAGACACACAGAGACACACATGGACACACACACAGACACACGGACACACAGAGACACACAGAGACACACATGGACACACACACAGACACACGGACACACAGAGACACACAGAGACACACAGAGACACAGAGACACACACGGACACACACACAGACACACGGACACACAGAGACACACAGAGACACACATGGACACACACGGACACACACACAGACACACGGACACACAGAGACACACAGAGACACAGAGACACACACGGACACACACACAGACACACGGACACACAGAGACACACAGAGACACACATGGACACACACACAGACACACGGACACACAGAGACACACAGAGACACACGGACACACACACAGACACAGACACACGGACACAGAGAGAGAGACACACGGACACACACACGGACACACAGAGACACATACACAGATACACAGAGAGACACATGGACACTTGAGGACACACACAGACACACAGAGAGACAGACACACAGGGACACAGACACACACACAGACACATGGACATGCACACACAGACACACAGACACATGGACGCAGATACACGGACACAGACACACTGACATACACACACATGTACACACACACACACAGACATACACAGACATACACACAGCCCCATCCACAGTGCTCTCGTCATCTTTGGAGTGAGAACCTATACACTTACCCTGCAGATAAAACTTGGCTTTCTCAAGAAACCTCTAGCATGCTCAGTCCACACTTCCATGCTGGGGTAAGATCATATTTTTTCCCTTGGAGCCATCATCCTGTCTTTCCCATCCATGCCCCTGGAACACCAGGAGGGCCTGTCTCCACCAGCTGATGTCAGGCTCCCAGCAGGACGCTCCGAGGCTGAGGCCACAGCCCCCCAGCGGGGCTGCTCCCTGCCCGGGTGCTGAGGCTACAGGGGTCCTGCTCTGGCCTCCTCCTCCATTGGAGACCCACACTCCCGCAGAAGATGCCAAGCCCCACAGGGACACTGCGGTGCTGGCCTAGTACCAGTCCTCAGCCTGGAGGAATTAGATTAACCAAAGCTTTGGACTTGTTTTTCAGCTATTATGGTCAATATATTAAAGGTATTTATTTAAGAAAGTGCCTATCCTGCCAATCTTTCCCCATGAGTTCTATTTTGATCACGCCCTATAATTACTGATATTACCCTGCCAAATATTCTCCATGAAGTTTTCTCTACTGAGAGCCATGACTGTACTTGTCTGCTTCTCCACATTATAATTATCACCAGGCAATATTTATAGCTATACTATTATTATTTATGATATTTTATGCCCTACAAATATCTATATGACATATGCTCAAGCTCCAGCATCAGAGACAGATTTCAGCTGGGCCATCCCTTCTGTTGGTGTACCTGTTCTTGCAGCACTTGCACTGATCAGTCAGCTGGCACCATAGCCAGGAGTCCTGGCAGTGGGGGATTTACAGGCTGTGGTAAAATTTCAGCTCAACATACCTGAACTTCCCATCGTAATTTCTTTCATAGTTTCCTGTTCCTGGCTGGTGCACATTTCAGGACTTCTGGTGTTTCAGGCTAGGACTGTGTATCCTTGATTCTTGCTGAGGCAAGGTAACTAAAGGAGTGCTTAATTATTTCAGATGGACAATAGAGAACAGCACATTTATGCCTCATGCAAAACAAATAAACAGAACAGAATGAAAAACACTTGTTTGCCAGTCATGGTCTAGACTTGAAATTTGGCACTGCAATACGTACAAACAAATGTAAATATTTTTATCTCACACTTCAGAAAAAATTAAATAAATCTGTCTTGTAAGCACCTTTAGTTTTAATTATTTAAGATCAATACTAACCTAAGTGCCTCTGCCCCCAACATGCATCTCCTCTCCAGGGTCATAGACCTTTCTTACTCTGAAATCATTGACTTTCTCCACAAATACTGTTGACCAGTTTCCTCAGTATCATATGCATAAGGTCTACAAACTAATGAGCAGATCTAGGTTATGTAGAAAAAGTGTAAAAAGGAAACAAATGTTGAACGTCACATTTACATTAACTTCTCACAATTCAAATGGCAATTTATCCACAACATAGTATGAATCATGCAGTAAGAAAAGGAGGAATATCCAGTTTCTTTGATTTATTTGTCATATGGCTGACTGATGTCAGTATCAGTGGCTAAAAAAAAAAAAAGTTTAGACATCCAAAAGAAAGGAAGAGAGAGAGGAGGAAAAGGTCTAGCTTTCCACAAAATCCATTTCCTTTAAGATGACGAGCTCAAACCAAACCAGATCAAAGGCTGAGGATGAGCAGGTTCTTCTGTTCCTTCCGTGCTTGTCTCGTGGTCTGGCGCCAGCTGGGAATCAAGGGTATGGGACGGGTGGATGTGTTTTGTCTCTCTATATATGTATATATGTATGTAGGTATTAAAATATATATACATACATACACATATATGCAAATAGAGACAGTCTTCCTAAAAAAAATGCTCTTTGCAGTCCAGAGGCAGCAGAGTCACTGTGAAGGAAGAGCTGGGCAACATATGGCTGTAGAGTCTGCACTGGAAAAGTCACTGGCTAAACATACGCCGGCTGTTAGTTCTCTTAATTTTCATGAGGCGAAATAGGAGCTCTGCATAGAGTACAGCCTGTCAATGGGATTTCCTACTCTAGCCTGCATGGAGTTAACTTCGGAAGAGGCAAGAAAACAGTCGCTCAAGCTAGTTAAAGAGGTATCACTGTCGATATCATGAAAAATGGAGTCGTTTCCTGCAAATGAAATGTACACGTTAAGCTGGATGCTGTGCAGCCAGGGGAGGACACAGCACACATGGATGCTCACATGCTGCACGCTGCAGCAAACGGGAACACTCCTGCTTCTCTGGTCACATCTTAACGTACTTTGGTTCTGAGGGTCTGACCTACAAGGAGGAGGGCTTGAAATCAACCCACAGGGGTTGATTTCTGGCAGCAATGCGCCCAAACCTGCCAGTATTTCAGTTTCAGTCAGCAGCACAAAAGAGTTTGGCTGACAACGGGAGCAAACAGTGCTGGGGAGGAGCAGCTCCCCAGCTTCTCCATGGGCTCTGCATTCATGGGAGCACCAAGACTGTCAAGAAAGGTGTGACCAGATATCGAGTGTCCATGACAAGGAGGTGTGGTCTACGAGCCATAATCACACTGGTCTTCATGTACACACAAGGCAAAAGTTCTACCAGTGTGACAGGACCCAGGAAGAGACCCAGTTTCCCTGGCCTCACATGAGCTACAGCTATAAATATGCTCTCCTTTCAGAAAATTCCACTCTTTTAGGGCTGGTTTGGAACAGCACCTTTTATTTCCCTTAGCAACTAAGATTTCATCTTACTTAACACTGAAGGTACCAGATAAAGCTCTAGCTCAAGTCCTCGGGGCTCTGTGAAAGTGTTAGTCTGGCTCTTTTTCCTCACACACTCATTCAAAAGGGCTTTGTGCCATCCCCTGCACCCCGTTTGCAGCACAAAACCTGTTTCCCAAGGAGTTTTACTCAGAAAGCCAACAAAATCACAAGCCATCTAATGCTCAAGGGCATTTCATATGTCCTCAGCTCCTTACAGGACCTCCCAAACTTCCTGGTGTGCACCATGGACTTGTCTCAGTGGCAAATGTAATGACACAGACCCAAAGCAGATTTCTTGTTGGCCTGTGCACGCTGTGCTTGGGACAGTGATGCGCATGTGAGCCTCTACAGAGAAGTGCTCCTGGTCAGCAGAAAGGAGTCTGAAACAGGCCCTTGTGGGCTACCGCAAGGCCGAGAATCACAGTCTGAAAAATCCTCTGACATTCTTTTTAAATGCCCCACTGCAATTGTCCAGAATCAATAATTGAGCATTTAGTGCTTGTAATGCGTTTGATGTGTGGCCAAGCAATCGTGAAAGCAAACCGTCATCTTGATTTGGGACAGAGAATAAAACTATGCAGGAGAAATGTCCTGTGGTAACCCATCTCTTAGTAGCTCAAGGACTGTTCTTTAACAAATCCACGCATCCAATCTGAGTGGTCTTACAGGGCTGCTTATTCATTTTGTAATGAATAGATTACTTCTCTTTATTGAAGGCACTTTTTCCTCAAAGCTTCTAAGAAAAAAGGAAAAATTTGTGAGGGAACTAGAATTTGGTACTGTTTATTTTCTAGTGTCTTGGACAGTGATTTAAAAAAGTGGAGCTTGGACAGGTGATGTTGCTTACTTATCATTTATCAGAATTATACTGCGAAATAGTTTTGAAAGATGTCCAGAGCTTGAGATGAGCTCTGTTCTACCCCCTTATGTGTACAAGAAAATACACACATGATACTGACTGCCACAAATCCCTGGTATGAATCCCAGAAAAAATATTCTAAAAGCCAGTAAAGTTGCTGCCCCTGTGGAGTGTGATCCAGCACACGGACCCAGCTACTTGGGATGTGGCAGAATGAGGCATGCCTTACCATAGGGGTTCATGTGGTCGCCTGGCATTTGTGGAGGGGTAAGACCCTGCTGAAATGGGTCTGTGCCATAACTGCTTTGCTCCATTGCTACAATCTGCTGCTGTGGTGGTGCAAGTGGTGTGTAAGATGACATCATCCCTTCCATTCGGTTGGACATTACCTCTGCAAAGCAAAGACGAGACACAGTTACTGCTGGGAAAGAGGGCAGAATCAGTGGCAACAATGAACCCTAGCAAACGCAGTCAGGGGTGTCCTGCCAGTCAGAGAAACTTTCCAAATTTTGTCCGAGTGTAGAACCCTGAGCAATAAGGTGAAAGACTTGTAATTTCTGACTACATAATTTCTGGAGCTCCTAGGTCCTGGACCCTATCCTCCCAAAGTCTGTATACTCTGTGTGACAGAACACAGTTATTTTCTAACTTCTGCTGGTCACAGTTTGTCTGGGTAAAAAGTGGAGGATTTGAGACTGCAAGGTCTTGGGAGCTGGAGATACTCAAGAGTACCCATAGAGCAGCAGAGCAAGTCCCAGCGCCCCTGTGCAGTGCCTGCCCCACGGTCCAGACACTTGTGAGGGCACAGGAGGGATTTTCCATGCCTTGGCTGGGGCAGTAACACTGATGCCTGTGCAGATTCCCAGCCAAGGACAGTGCCCCTTGCTGCAGAAGAGAACAAACCGGAGGATTCGTCTGGAGCAAGCCTCCTGGAGATTTCCTCCAGTGCAAACACCTCCACGTGGCACATTTCTACTAGAAATGAGGTAACAGCTGCTGCGTGGCCACGTCTGGGGTCTGACTCCACCAGGAGAACTTGGGGTAACCTGGTGTGGGCACTCAGCAACACCTTTGTGTCCTTCCACTGCTGGTGGCACACGTCACCCTTAGACCTGCATGCTCCCTGATGGCTGTACTAAAGCATCATGTGGGAATAGCACTTCCAGACACCTGCAGATTCTTTCTCTCTCACTTTGCTTTTTCACCAATCCCCTACCTTGTCCTAGTCGCTGTGAGTTCTGCTGCTCCTGCTGCTGTTGGTGCCTTCGTGCTAGCTTTTTCATCTGAAAGAAGCGGAAGAACAGAAAAATCTCGTAGCTCCAAATGCAAAAATTTTGTTTCCTTGCAAAACTCTCTGAAAACATTTTACCAGTTAACACAGACCATTTATACTTATGCATACACTGTTGTGGGTTCAGCTTCAATTCTAAGCTTAAACATTTCAGTTTCCACTTCAGATTTGCATGCAAAATTTACTCCCAACCCTGAGTTGCTTTTGAGCATATAAATTTAATGTCTGTGTTTGGAAGTTGCCTCTCTAGTGTGGATGTAGAGAGTAGAGCAGGCAGAACATGCAGAGCTCAGCCGTGGGACTTCTGCAGTGTGAACTGCATCCAGGACAAGAGCCCATGTTGAGGCTCAGCCTGTGTTTGACTTTTAAGAATGTGACAAACAGCCTACCTTTGCTCTTTGGTTCTGAAACCAGACCTGGACGACTCGCACGCTGAGCCCTGTTTCAGCTGCCAATGTTTCTCTGACCTGCAGGAGGAAATGCTTAATGATGCAATTTTTCATAAGTTAAAAAAAAAAGCCCAAAAAACACTAGTCAGTTTTGTTAGGAGGAACATTTGTACTTACAACAAAAATTGCATGTATGGATTTACTTTTTAAAATTCATCATATTTTTGCATAGTGTTGTCAAGTTCTGCCCCTGATGGCACTACCAGTTCTGTAAGTACAGAACAAAGAGTCTGAGCTGAGGAAAATGACGCTAAATTTTACCTGTAAAAGACTTCTGTGCAAAAAGAGTGCTCTGCTCTCACCCCAGGAGAACTGCTATTGCCCCAGGAAGGGGCAGGGCTGTCTGGGGCTGTGGCCTGATATCAGGGCTGACTTGGTCCCTGGTGAAGCACCTACCTTTCTGCAGGGCTTAGAAGATACTTCAAAGGATGCTTTGAACGCTCGTCTCTGCTGTGTGGTAAGTATTGTCCTTGGTCGTTTAGGTCGTCTTGGGTCCTTCCCATCATCGCTTCCTTTTCCTTGGGTTACTTGGCCTTTGGTGGGCTTAACATCTCCATCTTCATCATCACTTTTGACTGGTGAAAAAAGGATATATAATTGCACTTGTTCCACCAAGAAAACAGGATGTTTGAGAACTGCTCTTCAGTCAACAGGTTCAACTATTGTTCCATGGTTATTTGAATACCTAAAGCATCTGTGGGCAGGAAGAGACTATCTTAGATCTGTGTGCTCTGCCTAAATCAAATGCCACAAAAGCATAAAAATATTTTCAATTTTTAATTGAGGACATGAGACTGATCAGGGGATGAAAACTTGGAATATGGGTCAGTATTTCCAGGAGTCAGGCAGAGAGACTTTGTACCCTTCCAGCACCTCTTGGTCCCTTGTGCTCACTTGCTCCAATTTCACCACCAGATAAACAGCTTTATCTTCACAGCTGAGCTCCAGCTTCTCCTGAAGCATTATCTGCAGACAGGTACTACTGCCTGCACCACTACGGCAACAAAACAGCATAAAGCAAGTATCACACAAGTATCTCATAGCCTATCTAACTAAATGTACGGCAGATTCCAGTTATTGAATACTGTTTTGAATATTTTGAAGCTCCAGATAATATTAAATTTGATCTTTGTCACCTCATTTCTACTTCCCACAGAAAACATCAGTAATCTTCTTTGTGCATTAAAATGTATCTGTATGTACAAGCACAAACTTCTCTATCTCAGTAAATACATACAAGTATCTATGTACCTGTGTAGACCAAAGAGATTCTTTGTATTTTCTATAATTAAATTCTGAATACTCATACAATCTGATGATATTACATGTGTTAGTATATTGTCCTGGGAAATCTCAAGTGCAGTGGCAAAGGTTGAGGGGGAAACACACATTTTGTTGAGAAAATCAACTTTTCAACTCAGCATATTTTATTTGACCAGACTACTGATTTTGCTTCCAGAAAACACTATCACATTGTTATAGGGACTTCAACATGAGGAAAACATTGAAATTTTTGTATACTGAAAGACTACATTTGGGGAATCAACAAATTAGACTAATTTGTTTTAGAGTCTGATTATTATGCACCTAGCAGTCTAATCACCTTTTACTTTAATAAGCATCTTTGGCCTAATGATTAAATAGAAGTTCAGTCATTTTAATAACCATGACATTATTAACTTTCCAGCATGCCATTTCTAAGGAAAGGTTTATGAGGATTAATACTGCTCATTGGAGAGTTACTTTTGTGTCCAGTGGATAAATATTTGATTGAAGCAGGACACATTCTCAGCCAGGGCTTTGCAGATAGTGTGCTCTCATGCAGACCCCTGGGAGATCAGTGCTTTCACTGTGTTAGACAATGGGAGATAAACAGCTTGTTTAATTTGTCAGCTTGTTTTTCAGGTTTGGGGTTGGTTAACAGAGAATAATGAGGGAAAAAAAGCATCTCCAGGAGTAAGAAACTCCCCTTTGTGCCAAAGGGAAATGCAATTGAAACCAAGACTGGTTTGTGCTACTGTGGTAGCTCCTCACTGCAGATCACAAGCCAGGTCTGGTCCCGAAGAGGAGCCCACCCCTGCTCAAAGCTGATGCCAAACGCAGCTGCCAGCACCAGTTGTGTGAGCGAGGACAGCAGTGGGGGAAGGTGCCTGTGACCAGCCCCAGCGTGGGGACAGCCTCGCACAAGCTGGTCAAGTGGGTTTGGTGGACATGAGGCAGGTGCACAGCAGGTCACTGGAGCTGTTGAGGGGCAAGGTATGCTGATGGTCAAGGGGGAAACTCACGTGCCTCAGGCACGTTCACCAAAAGCCCAGACCCTATGACGTGAGATTTACTGAGCAGAGCACTCTAGATCCTGCAAACACCTGAAGCATGACAATAACTGAAACACAGCTCCAAGAACGGCCCTGGTCCCACACATTACTGAGTCTGCAGAGACCTCTGTCTTGAGGCATTCCTAATGTGGAAATACAAATGTAATATGGAGAATATGACTCTCAGATTAGAGATTAAGGATAATTTCTGCTACCAGTTAAAATGTAGCAACACATTTTCCCATAAACCAGAGGCAAACATGTCATTTGTACATGTAATGAAATAGTAACTGTGGATTTTCTTACATATTTTCTTCAGAAACAAGTGTAGATTATGATGGCACAAACCCACATCTCAGTTACTTTCAGATTCTCTTCAGTACTTCTGTGTTGCACTTGCAGTCTTTCTTAAAGGTACTATTTGCCATTGGCAGAGAGATTCCTCTCAAAAATCATATTACTGCTGTGCCCATTTTCCTAGTTTAGTGCTGAAATTGTATGTGAAGAAGATCCCCTGAAAAATATGTTAAGTGGATGGAAGAATGCCTACGGAGCTGGTGCTTCACTTGAGTGAGACCTTGGGTAGGTAAAGTTAGTCCGATTCACGCTTTATGATCTTGTAGAAAAACGCTTCGATGAAAGCAAAAAGATTTTGTCTTTTACTAAGCAGGAAGTTAAGGAAGGGAGTCAGGTTAGGGAAAGCAGACTGCCAGTAGGAATGCTTTCAGCTGTGCCGGTAAATTTGCATAGTTGGCATATGCATATAGATGAAGTGGATGTGAAAATGGATGTACTTTTCTATAAGAAAGCTCTACAGACTCATGCAGCTTTTCCAGTCAGAGCAGGTGTGGGAAAAGCTCACCTGAGTCTGAGTCGTCTGGGCTGACTGAGCTCAACAAGTCTTTCTCTTTCTCATAGTCACTTTTGCAGAGCAGCTGCCCTTCCTTGAGGACGAACTCGTCCCCTTTCCTCAGCTGGCGCTCGCACACGCAGCAGCAGAAGCAGCTCAGGTGGTAAACGCACTCCAGGGCGCGCATCACGAACTCCGTCGGAGCGATCTTCTCCATGCAGCCACTGCACTTCGCAGCGAACAGCCTGCAAGGAAGAGGCAGCACAGTCAAGTGGAGCGTCAGATCATACCCTACGTGCATCTAAGTCCACAATGTCTGCACAGAACAGCCTGGGTCGTGCTTCGCCACACTGCTGACTCGCATCCTTAGGCTTGGAAATAGCAATCAGCATGCAATTTTTTCAAATCTCCATTCCCTTTGGTCTTGAGATTCCCTAAATCACCTTTCCTGGACAAAGCCCACTAAGATCCGTCCATATCTCAGTATTTGTTTCCTCTTCAAAACGAGAAACAAAAGGGAGCCTCCAAAGTTGGAAAATTGCTTAAATCCAAATGTATTTTAATTCACCTTTTAGAGGAAGGACCAGCTTATGCTTTGTTTTATGCCGGGTCTCTGGTTTCAGCACTTAAGCCCTATTCTGAACAGATTTCATGACTTTCCATTTTTGGTATTGTCTGTCTCTGAGGAAGCTGATAAACACAGAAATGAGCATGAACACTTTATGGTATTGCTGAGGCAAAGTCAGCACGTGCACATACACATATGATTGTACACATGCAATCAATAAAGAAAGGAGTGAAATAACACAGCTTTTCTTTGGGTATTGAGTTATTCCAGAACAACCTGTCTCCGAAGGAAGTACTGTGCATTTTAAATGGTGTGAAACATCCTTTGGCAGAGATAGGCAATGATACAATCTGTCAAATTATCAGTATAATCACAGACCCTAGAATACACACTGTATCCAGACTAGTTCTTATTAATGCTCTATAAACCCTGTCTTTCATCCATCATTAATTTTCCAGGCTTAAGTTAGAATTATTTAGATTAATTTTATTTTGTTTTTCTAATGGCAACTGGGAATCTCCCTAAGTGAGATTTCAGAAAAAGGTTGCCTCAAATAAAGATGAATTGCTGTTACATCCCTGTGTCACATGGTGTGCTGGTGATTTGAAATTCAGTGTCTTTTATGGCAATACATCACAGTGCAAGGTGCATGAACATTTACATTTCAGCAAGGAAATGAACACCACTGCACCAGTGTGCTCAAAGAAAATAAAATTAGATTCCGCCTTTTAGCATGGGGTACGCTGACTTTTTTGATATCATCAAAATTATATTTTTTCACAAAAAAAAGGCAATTCCCTCTGATTTTAGAAGGCTAAGGCTCTGGCAGTTATTCATTCCTCCAGAGCCTCCATTTTGTCTGAGCTGAGAAGTGCAGGAAAATGGCAGTACGAGCCCTCAGCAAAACATTGGAGTCAGAGTGGGCAGGAGAGAAAAGCAAATATCAATGTGGTTGCACACGGCATCCAGAAAACAGCCGAGAGATGGGAACTGAGGTGTTGCTTAGTTGTACCCAGGGGTGCCTGCACCGGGAGCCTGGCTGGCTCAGTGCACACCTTTGCACGGCCACAACCTCGAGGTAACAGCGGTGCAAGGTGGACTGAGTGGCTCTTTTTCAGGTATGTAAGGAATTAAATCTATCAAAGGGAAACTGATGCCACACGGACCCTGGGCACTGCCGTGAACAGGATGGCTTATTCCGTACACTCAGTTTGCTTTGTCCGCAAGATTTTCCTTACAATGCTTTAGCCAGCAAATTCTTAAGCAGAAAATACTTTTCTCTCTACACAATTTTATATCCGAAAGGATTAACACAAAAAGAGGATGAAAAAAATGGTGCACTGAAACAATTGCTTCTGTTTAAGTGCTTAAACCTATTTGAGTCATTTAACCAAGCCTGGCCTGTCTGTGCGAGGGGCTGCCCTCAGGACGGGGCACACCTGGAGAGCTCAGGAGCGGCAGAGCTGGTGCGAAGGCTCTGTCCCCCCATCTGCCCCCACTCTCGCGTCCCCGCCGTCCCCGAGATGCCGATGCCTGGCCGTACCGGGCACAGAGCGGCCGGGCTGGGCAGCGTTCGGCTCCAGGGACCCCGCCCTGCAGGTGCCCACCTCCCCTCTCCGGCGCGGGGACAACGGGGAGAGAACGGGCAGCCTTCTCCGGGAGGGCTCTGGCGCCGGCAGCGGCGATGCAGCCGCAGCCGGTGGGCGCTGCGGGCCGCCCGGGCGGGGCCGGGACCGCTCCAGGACGGGCTGCGGCTGCCTCCAGTTGTCTCCCAAGCAAACCGCACGATGCGCCACCGTCCAGTGGCAGTGAAAACACAAATGTAACACAGTTTACAGATAATTTCAAGAAGAAAAACCCAGGAAAGCATAAATCCCCTTCACCTTCCCTCAAACAGGGACACGAAGATAACCTCCTTGTCCTGTGGAGTGCGTTGTTTCCCTGACCTGCACCTTTGCTGTCATACTGCCTTAGTGAGTGTTTATGTTTTTTCTTTCTCTTCAAAATAAATATATCTAACATGATCAGAAAATACTTTGTGTTATTTACTGATAACCGACCATTCCCATAAAGATGGTGCTTTTGCAACAGCGCTTGCCAAGGCAGCCTTTTAGCTATAACGAATTACACTGTCATCAGTGTATATTAACTCATTCAAAATGAACATTAAATTGCCCTGACAATACTGCACGGACTTCATATCCTGAATTTAACTCTTGTCAAGAAAATTCCCTCCCTTCTACACAGGCACTCTGTATTATAACATGCATTCACACAAATACACACACACACAGAGCAGCATGTTGGGTTGAATTCTGAGATCATATAATTTTCATTAAACCTGTCTTATAGGGTGTTTATAGGTATTTTTTCAGCTTCCCAAGAGGAACACAAGGTTATGGACTCTTCTTGCACAAGGCAATCTCACAACAGGAAACTAATCTTGACAAATGACCAGACTTTGATAGCTGTGATCTAAACCACTGCTCGTTAGACTGTTCATTTTATAAACGAATGGTAATAAACCTGTTGGGAAGTGTAGGATAGCAGGAATACTTTACAGATCACCCCTTTACAGGTTTCAATCAAAGCCATAAATTTGAAGGGGAGCACACAGATATTCTGTGCTGAGACAAAGACTCTGTCCCACACGGACCACATTTAAAGGAATATTTTTTTTGCTTTCTATACATTTTACAAATAATTTGCGCAACTCTGGCTTTTTACCCCCATGACTGATTATCTCCAGCTCTCTTAAGCTAATGTCAAACCTCAAAATCCTTGGATGTGTTAAAGTATGTGAAGAGTGGAAATCAAATGCCTTTATTAGAAGCCGCAGGAAATCTCTGACTCCTAAGCACAACGAAAACATTCCAGAGAAAACCATTCAAAGAGGACAAAGAAGAAAAGCAGAACAAGAAAACCTTGTTTTGAATCAATGATTGCGGAGTTTTATAAATAAATTCTGTTGCCTGGACAATTTTGAAAGACAACTCAATAGGTTTAGGAGTTTTTAAGTGTGTTTGCCTCTATGCCTAGAACACTTGGGGGACTCAGCCAAGCTAAAGCTTAGAACAATGGCCTGTCTGTCCATCAAGGTATTTACAATAAATGCTGTGGAGCAACTTTACAGTACTAGATAATCAAAAAGTCTTTACCAGCTAAAACTGTGTGAACTTAAATTAATTTTGCATATGTATCAGGGCAATGCAAATGCTAAGACATGTTCTGACTTTAACCAGTAGATGAAAATGTTCACCAGCGGAAGAGGCCGTAAAGTTTTTATTTGTTAGAGTATCCCTGTGAAGGCAGGCTGAATCAGTAATCCTTAGAAACAACAACACAGTTACATGATCCACTGTGCCTTCCTGCATGGCACAGCCATCTGGAGTGCTATACGGACCCCTGATTTATATATCCCGCGCAGTTATCTCACAGTGAGTTTGACCCTGCTTTGCTCCTGAGAATCATGGCTCTGCTGTTTACTCTCCTGGTGCCCTGACAACCCACCCTTTACCTTTCTGTGGCTCAGCCAGGTCCTTCATTTCCTCCTGTCTGTGGGCAAATAGATTTTAATTGTTTTATTATAACTAATTTAATCTGTGCTGAGAGATGTCCATGTGCAGTGTGAAATTTGCCATTCACATTAAGTGTGGTTCAAGAAGTTTGTTATACAGGACAAATGCAGAAAAATAGACTAATTCAGTCAGGTTGTTTATTTACTGGGCCTCTGCCACGAAGCAGTAAATAGGAAGTTATTAAGCTGTGTTTGATGTATGCAAGAGGACAGATGCTACTTCCTACCTATCAGAGACCTTCAGCAATTTCCCCTTCTGTGTTATTCTGACATTATGTGTTGCAGCAACCACAGCAGATACCTGGCTTTTCTTTATTTAATAAATATGCAAAGGTAGTGGTCACAGCTTTTGTAAGTACCCTTGGTGCAGTCTCTACACGTGATGCTTTTCCCTCTGCTCACACTGTGGGACACCCCTGCTGGCCTGCTCTGATGCTGGGAGTTCGCTCCACTCTCCTGTGCTATGAAACAGGGTAGAGCTAGAGTGAAATATAATATGTTTTTCACACAACTTTTATTAAGAGAAGACATTAAATTACTAATGAAAGATTATTAGCCTTGTTCTTTAGGATAAATTTTGATACTTCTTTCTTTAGATGACATAGGATTGGAAAACAGTATTCATGGGGTTTTTGCAGCATAGGATGTGAATATTTTTTGTAGCATCTTACAGCTCATGAGTGCTTATAAAGTGGAAAAACTGTTGCTTGGTTGCACTCAATTCGGAGTATACAAAACATCCTGAATGCAGTAAAGCAGAATAGGAATATTATAAGTTTATAATTTGAACCCCCCACCCCCTTAAAAAAGAAATAGTCCATTTAAAATATGTTCCCTGCAGAAGAATTAATTACATAATTTATTAAAGACAATTTCATAGCTGAAACTTCAGCATTAGAAAGATAATTTCCTTTCATCATGTAGTAATAAAATGTGCAAAATTTAAAAGTTTCTAGAAAAAAACCTGTAACATATAGAGAGAAACTCAAACAAAGAAATCTTCTTCTTCTTCAGGGAGAACTGAAGAAAATATTTATTAGCCCCCTATCCACAGGTGCTGTAGTATGAACACCAGCTACTGGTGAAAGCTTGTGTTAAATCCACACTTCACAACATGGATCTAGACTCACAAATTACGTATTGCCTATCTTGGTAATGAGTGACTTTTTCTCCACATAAATATTTCACCTGTATATCTGTGAGGAGTGCTGTACTCCCTTGCCAAGACAAGCTGACGGCTCAACTAGCAATAGTGACCACATATTGTCCCATGCCAAATCTTGCTCTGAAGGTGGTGGCACTTTGACCGTTGGGCACTGTCAGAGCCACCAGCACCCATGGTCACTGTGCCCTCCCGCACTCGCTGGCCACCTCAAACCTGTGGGCACTGGCAGCTCTGGGGCAGAACTGGGATGCTCAGACAAAAGCACAAAGACACACAGAATTTAAAGCTTACAACCTAATGCAACTCTGGTCAAGTGGGACCAGAATGACCTAAATAGTTACATCTCCCTTAACTATAAAGTACAACATAAAATGCAAAGTGCAGAGCAGTTTCTTGCTTTGAGCAGGATGTGACAGAATGAATTCTTCTCTTTGCTTAATTTTCATCCCCTAATTGACCACTTTGTTCAACAGTCTTCCATCACTGCCATGCTGCTCTATTTTATAGCATTTTTCCATACAACACTTTGATGGAAAAATTTATGAAGAATAGAATTATTGCTGTTAGAAGGGAATTAAAACAATTTTTCATTTACAAAGTCACTGATATTGCTCTACTGTGCTCCACCTTTGGGAATCCAATTGCTCTTCTCAGCTACTCCCATTCCTCTTTATAGCACAGCAATTCCACTGTGCAGATTATAGCGGCAATTTTCTCCTAATCTTTTCTGTAGAACAGAAACTGTTATAAAAGTTAAGGCCACCAATTGAATTGATAAAGCTGGGGTTGCAATTAAGAAGGCTTAATGAATTAACAAAACATGATGATTTTGTTAGAATTATATTTCCAGGCAGTGTAAACATTTGTGAAATAATGTTATTTTGGTCCGTAAGTTTCAAAGGGGCTAAATAGGCTTCTGCTGCTGTGTTTTTTGCATTCTCCAAATCACACCGATGGGCTATAAAAGAATCACATTTGTCAGGGAATTTGTGCTTCTGCCACAGCTCTACACAGCTGGGGGGTGGTGGTCACCAAAACAAACTGGGCACTCCTATATTTTTTTTCCTATTCCTCCTATTTTCCTTCCTGATTTTTATTCAGTTATTTACATAAATTTAATTAAATCCACCTTCATCTTCTCCCTTCGTGCCCTCACCAATATCCAGTGGATGAAGTGGCCTGTGGGGCGGCCCTGTGGAACAGCTCCAGTGTCTGCTCTGACAGACATCTTATCCTTCTTGTTCACTAAATGGCACATTGAATTTACATCACCAACAACACAGGGAAAGTCTTCTAATGCAATTTTTATACGAGATTTCACCCTAAAGGCCCCATAAGCAGGGAAATTGTACTGTTGTGATTCACTGGCCCCGTCTTCACTTTTACAGAAAAAAATAATCGTGTCAAAGCAATTCAGATGTAATTTCTAAGTTACTTCTTGGCTGGCAAGAATGACTTAGGGAAAGAATTTACACAAGGTTTTCCTCACAACTAAGAACATTGAGAGGAAGAAATGTTATTTGCCAGTATAAAACAATATCACTTCCTGTGCCTGCTGCAGTGATGCTGGTGGAGAGCTTGTGCCCAAACTCATCAGCACAGCCAATTTAGCAACTGATTTGCAAGGGAAAGATACCTTAGTCCTGTGGTGTTAATGTCTTTGCAGTGGGGGGTCTATTGCCAGCTCCTCCAAACTCATCAACACAATCTATTATTAATACCCAGAAAGGCTTTATAGTATCTTTATAGCACAAGGCAATGAAAGCTCTGTGGTGTAATCTGTTATCTATATTGCAAAAACATGTGAAATAAAACAAAACATAGACACTTCATAAACAAAATGTTTCATCTATTATATCTCTCTGCCTCCCCTGTATATAAAGCAGTGGGGTGCAGGAAAGGCATTCAGAGAGATTTGCTGTTAGATGTGGCACTGACTCCTTTTTAAATTCTATTTGTATTGTGACAAATTTTACACTGAATGAGAATTTCTGCTTCTTTCACTGAGATGGAAATATCCAAATATTTGCAAAATTAGGCTATGTTTTGTCAGTAGAGCAAAGCGGGTTAGAAGCAAAATGCAGCTTCTAAATTCTTACTGGAAAGCTCTTTGACACAGGCATGAGCTCCAAAGTGAGGAGTCAGCTGCATCAGGGTGAGGAGGGTGCGCAGCCTGGGGCAGGGCCAGGTAGAGGTGTCAGGACATTGCCATGGCATGAGCTAAAGAATTTGTCTCCAGTAAGCAGCAGCACGACCAAGTGCCCACTGGAGGCAGTTATTTCTCTGTAAAGCATTCAAGAATGGAATTTGAGCAAAGTTGGATCTTTTGTTCTACTGTTGATATGCATGACAATATTTAATATGAAAAGCCTAGAATTACCCTACCTTTAGTCCCTAGGAACAGACACAGTTAGAGACATCATTTAACAGCAAATAAATAAACAAACACACAGTTTAAAACCCAAGAAGGTTTTGTTTCAAATAAACAGATTGTGGCAAAGGTGGAACTCAGAGGGAAGCATGAAGCAGTTTTGTGTACTTCATGCATGTATGTTTGCAATACAGTAAGAACCAAAGAAAGTCCTCAACATAGGGCTGTGTCTTATTTCTCAGATGCCTTTTTATGTTCTTTGCCTCTTGAAAATAAATTGTTCTTTTGTAGTGTTTTCCTTTTCAGTCCAACTGTCAGCTATTATTTTTCTATTTCCTCTTTTTGTCACTTTGCATTATTTTTGGTGCTGTAATTCCCATTTGTTCCCACTCCTATCTTCCTGTCTCCCATTGTTCCATTTTTTAATCCCCAGTTTTACTCTTCTTTGGCTCTTTTTTGGCCCATTCTCAGTAGGGTTTGAGAGAATACCCAGGCGTGACTCCCTGCTATAGCAACCACACCTCCCCAGGAAAGCCACAACAATCTCTTCAGGAGGAGGAAAGTCTTTCACAAGCTGGCAGCAAAAGTAAATCCTTCTTCAAGGAACAAGAAGGATTAGCAGGGAGCAGTGGGCTGCAGACTTAACCCTACCCTTCATTTCTTTAAAGCACCAGTCACTCAGAACCCTGCTGTGATGTACAATTAAACAGAACCCAAAAAAATCCTGAATGACACAAGAGCAGGATTGTGTAAAGGTTTAATTCCACTTTAATACCTTTCCAAGTTCAGAACTCAAAGATAGCAATTTAACCCAAGAATCCCCATCCGAGCATGAAAAGTTGCTGCTTGTCTTACAAAAGTTCCAGCTATATTCTGCTCTAAATCGTGCTCTTTTAGGTTGACCCTTAATGGATGAAATTTTTGTCCCCCCAATCATCTCACATGGTTTCTCTTTATAGTCCTTCTTTCACAAACTTTGTTCTTCTGATAAAAACAGGAGACTCTTACCAGAGGCATGGAGCTTTGTAAAAAGGACCACTGAAAAAGGAAAAGGAGCTCTAAAATATCCCCAAAACTCAAACCCCCAAAACTCAGGTAACTAAAGGTGTCTGCTGCAATGCCTAAGAATGGTAATTTATTCTTGTAATGTGAAATGACTCTTATTAGGCTTATGTCAATTATTTACTATTAATATTAGGATGGAAAATAAATACTCCTCTTAATACAGTGTTTTTTGAAGACTTGAAACATCTGATTCATCTTTTTAAAATTAAAGAACAGATGAGCCTGGTTGTTCTAGTATGGATGACTACTAAAGTTGCTCTATAAACTGAATTTTTAAGATTAGACACAGAACTACAAAAACCTCCTGGCTTCCATAAGGCCAAATATGGTTGACAGAGTCCTAAGACTCAGCTATCAGCATCTGTGTTTGTATTCAGGCTTTAGTAAACTAGATGCTCTAAATCCATACAAAGAGATTTATCAGCAAGCAGGGCCCTACAGCACATCCAGACCCTCCTCCTGCCTTGAAAGTCTGCACAGGTTTTAAGTTATTCCAGCAGTCAAACATTTATAGCACAGGACACTTCCACATGTGTGAAAATGAAATCCCATTAGACACCAACAACATTATTAGGCATGCAAAGAGGATTATTCCTTTAAGCTCACAAGACTGAAAGGTTTGTCTAAACATTTTATTAACTTTTTCAGATTTTTTTTAATTAAATGAAAAGTTGTAAGTAGGTCAAAGCTGAAATACTTAAATTAAATACTACTTAACTTTTGGTTAAGTGTATGTATATGTACTATACACACAGAGAGAAAAAACAGAGATGCCTGTTAGAGAAAAAGTGCACAAAATCCCCTCATATCTTATCAGCACATTCCTTTCTTTCAGTAAGAAAATTTGGATGGCTTGGAATGGTTCTATAAAAGCACCAAAATGCTACATGGTGTTGCTCAGGGTTCCATATATGTTTCCAAAAATGAGATGCTTTGTTGAATATCTGGTTGAAAAGAATTGCACTGTCCTTTTTACAGAGTTGACAAAGCCCTTTTTTTCAAAACACAGTATTTGCTGAAATGCATTGAAGTTTGCTCACCAAGAGCTCCAATGTTCTTAAGATTATCTGTTAAAGAAAAACAAGGGAGGAGAAGCTGTGTCAGCTTTTGCTTCAAGTAAGTGAGATACAAAACTCCTTAGGGAGCATCAGGAGCAGGGCTGGGTCCTCATTTACAGGGAAGATGACTTTAGAAAAGAACAGCTCCATCGGCAGTTTGGTCCTACATTTTGGCATTTAAGGGTTGTTCACAGTATCTCAATTTGTTATTGGAAGGAAAACAATTCTCTTTTTGGATCTCACACCAACACACGTCCCAAGCCACAGAAGAGCCTGCCTTGAGAGCGTAGGCAAGATGCAGCACACGCCTGTCCGTGCTGATCACAATGCACAGGCTGGCTCATCGCGGACAGCCAGGGCTGACGTACACATTGCTCTTGTCACTTCACTGACAATAGGCGTTAAAATATTTGAGATTTGCTTCTAGCACTGCATGGAGCAGGCAGGAAATGTAGAAGCTTGAGTGTACAAGTTAATGAAATATGGTTGGGTGAACATAAGCTCTTAATTTAGACAATAACAGTTACCGCCACAGTGTCTTTGTGTCCGCTTTATGAAAGTCATAAACTCTCCAAAGAAAAGCAGGAGCTATTTCACCCTGATGGTCTTTGACTCCCTCTCACTACCTGCTGGCACAGTTAGAAAGTATCAACTGCCTTTGAACAGATTAGGACCAAGTTAAAGTGTGACAACATCTTAAGCTTTCTCCACATGTTGCCAATGATTTCCAACTAAAGATGTTACCCTCATCACTTCTGCCACAATGATAAGAATCTATAACCGGCTCACTTGAGGAGATAAAGGCAGTTTAGCAGGAAGTATAAAGTACTCCAACTTGCTGAGCTAAGTGGCTGACTGTCCCAAAGTAGCTGAATTTTTTCCTCTACAAAGCACAAAATCCTTATCATTAGGGACTTAAGCTGCTTTTTATTTTGAGACAAAAAGAATACTGTTTATTGGCATCCAACTCAAACCAGCTGTAAACAGTTGCTTTGATGAAGAAGCAGCTACAACTTCAATGTGCCCGAAGGCATAAACCCACCGAATGCCAATCATTAAAGGAAGAATGTAAGGTGTATATAGGGTCAAAACAAGGCCAGGGGACATTTGCAACCTCAGGGATCTTGGATAGCTCACTTTGACTTTAGAACCAGAGGAGGAATTGAAGCTATTCTGCTGTATGACCTCTATCTGCAGTGGCAGCTCTGGGCTGGGCTCAGAGTTTACCCACGGGAGCAGCAGACCTGCAGTGTGAGGCTTTTCTCCCCATGGTGAAATTTGACTTGACAGAGCCTGAATGGCTCTAGGATGCTGGACCTCATGGCACCCATGCAGGACCCACGCAGAACGCTCTGGCAGGAGGAGTCCTGCTAGTGCCCATAGACATTTGAATCACTGATGTGCAGGTCATTTTAATTCTTCTTGTAACTTACTTCTTTCGTCTAGAAACACTTTACTGGTTGCAACAACTATTTAAATTAAGATGCCCCACCAACAGTTTCAGTGTTACAGCCAGAATGATTTGGAGCCTTACAAAGTTAAATGCCAGCTGCTCTGGGCAACCCAGGAGCGTAGGCTGGCATCCACTGCTGGCCCTCCTGCCATCCTTCTTCTTCCTCCTCACCTCTCTGCCTAGTAGATAGTGACATCTCTCAGTTGTTCCAGTCTTCCTCCCACTCCCCATCCCTGGCACAGCATCAAAGCTTTCCCAGAAAGAGCAGCAGCACAAAGGGTTTCAGAATGACAGTGCTGGCTGGTGGGGCATAGGGTTCCTGGTCCTTTATAAGATCAGACTAGCTTTTCAGTGGGAATTCAAATGCTGAACTCAGCTACCAGGTTGCACATGCAAACCAGCTCTCACTCATGCCACGAGAGCTGGGATGTTTTATAGGAGCATGTTGTTTCTGTAGAAGGCTCTGGTGCTACCAGAGATGCAGCTCCTCCAGGTACAAGCTCAGCAGCTCCTCCTCCTCCCAGTGCTAAGATACACATCAGCATTACCAGTTCCTCTGGCAGAAACAGGGTGCATCTCTCTGCCCAAATCCTCACAGACACCACAAGCAGATACTTTTTTGGGGGGGATTCAGTTCAAAGGTGCTGCCTTCTCCCAGGCTTCTGGCAGCCTGGTAGCCTCTCCCTGGCCATATCTGCACCCAGCACCCCACAATCCTGCTGCCCTCTTGCATAGCCACACTGGGAGCCAGGCTGTCCCACTGCTGCTTGCCCCCATCTCTTCACCCACCACATCTTGGGGAACGTCTCTGGCCCTTGCTGGTCCCTGCCTGGCTTCAGCTCTGAACATCCATGCAATGCAGCAGCTCCTCCCAAGTACTCCAACATAACTGGAATTGCAGGTATTATTTTGGGCTCACATGATAGGCAAAAGGCTGTAGAAGGTTTGCAGTGCTGTTAGATTATACAACATTACATGCATAGTACAAAAAGAGTAAGTCTTTGTAATTTATTTTGTTAAGAAATTTTCCTGTATAAAACCCCAGAATTTTCTTTTTTTAAAGACAGTGCTTCATCTTTATTGTCACATTGATATCTTTATAAACTTACTGTAGTGATCTACAGGAAAAGCAAACCAGACAGCTCCATATTTACGGGCATATTTTAAAAGCCTCTTATATTTAACAACTGCATTTAGCTGTGTTAACTGTGAGTTGCAGTAATAAAGGCTCTGCACACTTCGATGCTAAATTAAAAAAAGTTCTACTGTTCAATAATACATAGATGCTGTTTTTTTCATTACTCTTTAATATCATTTCCATTTAGTTTATAAATAATTGTAGCTAGCTAATGAAACGAAATAAAACCTGCCTCCAACCCATTCCCCAGAGCAAACTAAACTCCTCTTTTTAAAGCTTCTTAATCACCGCCCAGTTCTTACAAAATTAGCATAGTAATGGGCTTTAAATTGAGCCTCTTTGTTTTTTAATTAAGCTCCCAGCAGGTAAAAATAAAACAGATTATTGAAGAATATGCCAACCCTAATAGCCTGCAACTCTTTTGACAATTAAAAAGATCCCATGTTAACCCTTTTGAGGAACCCTGCATGCTAATTAGTCACTCTGAGGCCCAAATCCATCAATATTCCATCCAGACACCTTGCAAAGTTGAGATGGCTGGTCTGTGTCCATACCTGCCCCGTTCCCCAAAGAAGGTGAGGAACAAACCCTCGGTAGTGGCCAGATTCCACAGGCAGCTGTGTGCCAGGGCAGGATGGCATTGGAGCGGCTGGAACTGCCCCTCACCTCACGCTGGCCAGTGCCACTGAGCTCCTCACCCGGGCAGGGCTGCAGCTCGGGGCCTGTGCCCAAAGAGCCCTTCTCCCAGCCTGTAAACTCCAGCACTGTTTGGCAATGCTGCCTTGGAGCCTCTGCCTCATTTTGTACAACAAAAGGAATGGGGTGCCAGCAGAGCAGCCCCCAGTCCAGCCCTGGAGCTGGTTTGGAGTGTGCACAGCAGCACAGGTGCCCCAAAATGCCAGACACGCAATGGCTGTGTTTTGCTTACCGACACTGAGCTGCCCCAGAGGCAAAGGTAAATCCTGAGCAGTACTAGGGGGTTAAGAAAGTGCAATGTTGGAGCCATGTCATGGACAGCAGCGATTCCCTGGGAAAATTTACTAGACACTGCTGGCAGCCTAGGAATAGGAATAGCACTCTGCTTCCCTGGCAGTTCTCTGTCAAATATTTGGAAAGCTTCGTCTGAGTCCCACGCTTTCTCTTCAGTGTCTGCTCTGAGCATCAGTGCAAAGTGCTGGCTGCCCTCCACTTGCATCCAGCCAGGATGATGAATCGCCATGGCTGGAAGTGTTGTGTCCATCCAGAAATGAAATCATCAGCATGAAAAGCCCATTCATTTCCACAGACGCTGATCACTCTGCATCCTTCAGAGACTCTGAGCAAATGAGGCTGAATGCCCTTGTGTACCCAGTAAGGCCCTGCCATGTCCCAGCAGCAGCAGGAACTACTGTAAGTTGCTGCTTTATATTATACCTTGTGGTGCAAGGGTCACCATGATGGAGTTAGGAGCCCACAGAGAATGGAATCAGATTTAAGGGCAGACTCCAGCCATGAATATATGCTGCCTTCCTTCACTAAAGCATTTGGGAGCCTCTACATGTACTAACATCGTGTTTTCAAAGATAAATGACATTTCTTGTGTCTCTCAACTGCTATCAGAAAATTTGGAGAAAGGATTCACCTTGGTTACAATGAATAGTAATTCATTAGGCAAAGACCTTCACTTATCCCCTGTGCAGGGACAGGCCTTACTTACTTTATAGGGCACTTCTGGACCATGCGCTGTTACAAATAAAAACTGCCATCAGAATCATTCCACATAATGTAGATCCATTACAAAAGAATTCACTTTCCCTGAGCTGTGCTGGAGGAGATCATAGTGTACGTCAGAACTGGAGAAGCTGGACTGTGAGATGGTGATGATGACTTGAAGTTTCTAAGGTGGGATCCTCAGTCCCACAGGCCCCCCCCACTCACTTGTCCCATGGGGCCTGATGGAAAGAGAGCTGATATGTACAAATATGCTAATTCCTCCCGGGACCATTTCCATTATGGGAATCTCTCCAGTAATATATTTAGTTTAAAGCAAAAAGCTACAATGTTCAGAATAAGCTTGCAATATTCCCATAAAAGCTGGTTGAGAACAGCTGGAGAGGCAATATTGGGTACCAACTTCTCTATCACTGGCTTGAGGTTTGTCAGCTGTTGGTGGGGCTGCAAAGTGGCTGTAGAAGAGCAGCAGCTTGAGGGATGCATTTCCCAAATTCCAAAAAACTGACTTTAGGGAGTGCAGAATCCCCTGCACCAAACAATTGCACTCCCACCATTTCGTGCTGAAAGCTTCCCAGCAAACTGAGGACAAAAATTCCCTATGCATACAAGATTCGTGTGACAGATCTCAAGCTGAAAAGCATGTTTTTACATAGTGCATTACATACCTCGTGCCACGTAACATGAAACAATATTCTATGATACTCTGCTGCCAAAACCACTTTGGAAACATGCATTCACCCGAGTGCATCTTGAGAATACAGAATGGTGCATTTAAAAATGCTTCTACCTTTTTTTAGGATTTTTACCAAGCCCAAAGACATCCCTTACTACATGAGAAACTCCTCTACCACAGCATCAGTCAAAATGGAAGAAACTTTTTTCCATGTCTGACCCTGACTGATTTTCAGCTGTGACTGTAGATGGAGCTAAAACAAGCCCACAACTTTCTGCTCTGTGTGCGCAGGCTCTTATCTTCACCAGCTCTGACCTTTTGCAAATGTGATCCAAAGTGACCTTTTAGTATTATTGCAGCACTAAATGCAGTTTTTCAAGTAATCCTCACTGGAGCATGTTCTACATCAGTAGTTGGTATGCATTGGAAAATCTACCCATTCTAGTGTGTTGAGTTCATTATCACAGCCATGACTATGGAGCTGTACAATTTTATATGAACCTTATATGAACCTGGCATTTGTACTGCCAAGCCATTGGCAAGCAACACTTTGAATGGGCAGTGCAGCTGTCCAAACAGTGCCTGGTGTACCTGGACAGCATAGAGGTACTTGTTTACTCTCTTCCAGAATACACAGAGGTAATTCTTCTGGATTTCATCACTGTCCATTGTTTTATGCGTTATATTCAACCTCTCAGGAAATCAGAGGAAGATATTATTTCCTAACAAAAATATCTGTCATCTGATTGCAGCTGGCAGCCTCAGCCTCTCTCTGCACCCCAAATACGGGCTTTGGCTTAATGTCTCCTTGTCAGGAGGGTGTTTTATACTGGCACTGTGTGATACGATTTCTTCTGCATAAAGCAAGCACCAGTGACAAAACTGCTTTCACCCACCCTTGTGAGTGAGGAGTCACACTTCCAGGGGCCTAGGGGGCTTTAAGAAGCACTTTCCAGATATGTGCCTGCTGCAGCCATTGGCACTATTCATACAGGTAAGCAGATGAGAGCAATCCTGCACCATTGGCAGCTCCACTTCATGTTTTCGTACCAAAAATAAATGTAACTTGACAGCAGCAAGGAAAGGGACAGGTCAGGTGTCAATTCTTTTGTTCAAGAAGGCACCATGTCACAGCCGTATGCTATGAAAACCTGTGTTTGCTAATGCTAGCGTGATTAAATTTTACCATTGACTAAATTTATAAGCTTAACTGAAATCTGATGCTTTCACATGAGTAAATCGATACAAACAAAATCATTTGCCACAAAAATGCTAAGAACAAACACAGTCGGTTCCCCTTCCACACTCTTTAAGACACACATCTAAGTGAGATGACCACTGTGTTGAACCACTGGAGTTGCAATCTCATTTGGAAAATACACATTAATTTTTATTTCCAAATTCTGCCAGAACTGGGACAATGACCGTGCAGGTTTGGTAGTTAATAGCAATGCAAAAATCAGCATTTTACAAGACTCTAGACAGGTGTTGAAATATCAAGACTGTGTGTAATAGTCACCAGTAAGAAAATTCCAGACTGGTCAAGAAAAGTTCATGTCTCTTTGTAAGTACAGAAGGAGATGCCCCGTGGCCATGCCCCATCTCAGATACTCAGAGATGCCTTCAGCCCTGGGTTTGCCTCGAATGGTGTGAGCTGCTTTGGTCATCAGCTGCCAAAGGGCAGAACCTGCCCAGGACAGGAATACCCGGGGCTCAGCACCGAGCCCAGGGGTGTAATTTACTTCAGTGGTTTCTCCTGCTCTCCACACACTGCAGTCTCTGACACCTCACAGAATGCATTGGCCACTACTGTCACAGAATCCCAGTAATGATCCCTTGGATAAGGGCGAGCTCTGGCTCTGGTCATTTCAACAGAATCCAACCCTGAGAAAACCAACTACCTCTCAAGCTGTCATTTCTCGTAGTGTGACTATTTCTGTCAGCCCGTGAAGCACATATGCTACATCCTTCCAAGTCCATCTTCCACCCGACTCACAGCTTGGGATTCCAGCAGTTTTTGTGATTCCCATTAAAAAGATCAAACTCTGCACAGTTTTGTGCATAAGGCAGACTTCTATCTGGCAGTAACTCTGCAAACAATTCTGTAACTGTGAAAAATATCATTAAATTAAAAGTAGGAAAATACTTGAAGACATTGTCTTCAAATTTTTTCTCTTATTTTTAAGCAGTATTTTCCAATTTAATTTTTGTCCATCTTAAATTGTCTGGAAGTGAGAGAAGCTACCATGAATATTTTATTAGACTTGGTATTATGCAAATTAGAGAAGTTTGGACTTAACTGTAAATTACCTCTCAGCCCCCAGAGGACCATTTCCATGATTTCCCACCTATTAAATACTGACCCTCAGCATTCCTCTGCTCTGGAGAAGCTCAGTGCAATTCTTGATTTGACCCTCTATGGATAGAGTGAGGTAGATTGGGACTTTAGGGGCCAGCTTGGAGAGCAGAGCTCCTGTGGCTGCTAATAGAAGTGCAATTGTTTTTAAAAACCTTCCAATGTAAGTGACAAACAGCAAAGAGGCAGAAACACTCTTTGTACAAATCCCACAAGCTGAAGCAGTGCTTTTAATTGGGCACATAACACTGCAGTGGTTACTTCAGCAATTCTCACCACTCATCTCACAAATAGTAGGGAAATCCATAATTAAAGGCGTACTGAAATGCTGAATTCCATGTCTTCTGACCCGCCTGTTCCTCCCCCCATGTACAAATGCGAAACAGAGCAGCACCTATGTGCAAGCACAGCCCTGCAGTAGCCATCAGCCTCCTGGGCCAAAAAGGGCAAGGAAACAGAAGGGTACTTCTCAGGGAAATGTTCATTACATATAATGCACAGTTTATTTGTAACTACGAAACACTCCAGGCTAGATGAATCTCCAAACTCTTCTTTTTGTAACCCCCCAGAATCAGAAGTATGATATGCTTAATTTAAATCATATTTCTCCAACCTCTAAGTGCTTTAACAGAGCTGAAAAGTTCATCTTCCCATAAAAAAACAATTTCATGTCATTTTTCTATCAAAAATTCACAAGCACTAATAAGAAAACTGAAAAACTATGTTACAAATGCATTTGTACCAAGGCATATATTCTTCCTTTCACCCACATTTTCCTGAGCTCATAGCAGACTTTCTAACAGCACATTGCAGCATACAAGATGCATTTACTACAGGTATGTAACTTAAAACTGTTTGTAAGAAACATCCTAAACATGTCCCTTGCTGTAAATGTGACATCTTTACAGCATATGCTTAGTAAATGAAAGCCTGGGAAAAGGAGGAAAGTCAGGATACCTCCCATATAACTGATTGTAAATTCTTGGGCACCAGGTTTATATTCTTAATAACCTACTAGTTAGACTTAGTGTGTCTGTTCCATCTAAGTCAATTTAAATGAGGTGTACCAGATACAGTACATAAAGTGTTTCATACTTGTGGAGATATGTTTAAGTATTGTTTCTTTAGGAAAATCTAATAGCTAGCTCCAGTTAATCACTGTCAGATGTTCTACATGTTGCAAGTGGTAACTTCCTTGACACAAACTGCTTTTAATCAGGAATCTCCAGCATATCTTGCACACATCTCAGACTGACTTTTGTGATACATTAAAAAGTCTTTATAGCATTGAGTATTTGTTCATGTTACCCTAGCCTACTCTTTGCTTAACTGTGTAGGAAAACCCCTACAAGATAACTACTTCTTTCCCTGGAAAAGGAGATGAATTCCACAGGGTTTTGTAAAAAATAAACCACAAACACAACTCCCCTGCCTCCCCCTCCCAATGGCGCTCCCCACACGTCTTGGAGTCAGGGTTATACAACCAGCTCTGTGAAAGCAGTGCCAAGCCCAGCCATGGGCCCAGGGCAGCATTCCTGCCTCCCCCACCCCCTTCCCAACCCTTGTTTGTAAACACATCTTGGCTGAGAGCACGAGGATGGAGCACTGATAATAGGAGCCTTCAAACTATGTTCTTTAACTTCTCTGACTCTAAAAAGGCAATCAAAGCCACCCCATAATGTGTGATTAAATATACGCAGGGGATAATCTCTCCTTCGAAAAGCTGGAGAAAAGGTGGTGTTGAGACTGGTTTGAAGTGGTCTCCTTAATAGAAAAGGACGGTCCCTTTCTGTGTACACCATGATTTGCTTTGGGATTTCTGTTGTGCCCTGTAAGCCTACAGGATATTACAGCAGCTTTTGTGTCGCTGGTGACCCAGCTGTTCATTATTGAAAAATTCCACTGCTTGATGCTAAGGGCAGGAAGGCTGACCCCTCATCTTATGGACGTTACTATCTTTCAAAAGATACAGGATTAAAGGGCCGAGCAAAATCTGGAGGAAAGCTATGTCTGGTTTTCTGTGTTTTCATTGTCTTTTGCTATATTGGCCCGGAGAGGGATGTTTGTACAGGATTTAATTAGTTGGAATCAGGCTGAGATTATTGTTGAGACTATTTACTCAGCAAATCTCCAGTCTGAGCTGGAGCTTGAAATGAGTCTGAATAAGAAAATCGAGGAGTGCTCAGTCTTACTGCTCATATTCTGTAAGGAGCAGCAAGACAGACATGAAGGATCTGCTTATGCGAGGTGCTGAATGCCCTTCATTCCTACTGGGATCAATAAACTGGGGGGAACTATCATTATATCACATTATTGAGCCCTAATCAGCTATACATAGCAAGTGAGAAGATCACAGAGGCCACCAAGATTTAAGAACTTCTCCTACATTCTCGTGCGGAGCTACAGCACCAGTGCATGATGCAGCACAGGAAGCAAAATAGGCATGTTGCTATCACTACTGCAGTTGCGGGGTTCCATAATTTCTTACAGATCAAATTTTGTAATAAAACGAATAGAAATAGAATTTTTGTTACATACTTATTTTTTAAATTAAAGCATCAAGATTTGGACATAAGACTTGATCCATCAGCTTCAGTGGAAAAGACATTGCATCTGATAGATACAAGTGAGGTAGCTAGAAGATCTGTCAATAAGGGAGAATGCAAGGAATACTGTTATGTAGCAGGACGTGACATCCCTGGGAACTTGATGCATTCACTGCCTCTCCTAGTTCAGGGAAAAAAAAATCTGGCAGGAGATTCCCTGGGATTCATATCCTAAACTCCTCAGTAATTCCAGGCCCTTTGCTCTTTGCATTTCAAGGGGTAGGTAGTAATCCTTAGAGAAGATCTGTAGAGGTCAATAAGCTGCTGTTCATACTTTATACAATTAACACTGGTGCTTCAGGCCCATGTGCAAATGCAGCAATACTGGCCAGGGTACTTCTGGAGCTCTAGAGGGTGCAGAAGGGGCTCCCCATCTACTCTTCATTAAGAGGCATTAAGATTGCTGAGAGAAGAAAAACGTGTGGGGTCAGCTCCCCTTAGACAGGCACAATACTAATAAAAAAATCGCCCCCTCTGATTTACTATGCTTGAAAACTTCATGATGACCCAGAACTAGTCACCAGGACCTTGTGCTGAACACTAAACCAGCCCAACAGTATTCCTGCAACAGCGTCCTGAGGCCAGCTGAGTGCACAGACAGTGGAGGGTCCCGGGCCGAGGATGTTTCAGGTGAGCTGGCCGTTGCTGGGTTGCACCGGTTACTATGGCACGGAGCTGGGCTGCGGGCAGGACCCAGGGGCTCTGCAGGCCTGCTGGGCTGCAGATGTTACCGTTCACAAAGCTGCCCTCTGCAGAGGGGAGAAGCCCTTCCTGAGGGCTGGAGGCCCCTTGTTGCCTGGCTGCGCTATTTCAGTCCTAATAATATTGTTTTAAACTTTCTAAATTGAAGAGTAAGTGATACAGAGAGAGCAAACATAGAGCCACAGTGGATTCTCACCACATCAGACACCAGTGACTGCTTGCTCCAAAGGACAAAAGCAGGTTCTTACCCAGCCTCAGAGCAGGAGGCAGGAGGCATACTGAACATCTCCTCAGCCCCAGAAAATTAAGATCAAGCAAGGAAGTAGAGTTCAGTGCTGCTCTTAAGTCCCAGCTGTGACTTTTTACCAGGTTTGAGCAAATTCTTGGCACTGGCTCAAAAGGCTTTTTGTGAGCAAGCATGTTGTCAGCATTTTTCCTTTAAAGACATATAACCTAAGGTAAAAGAATAAAGCCAGACTGAGATTTATGCTGCAGCTTTCTTCCCCCTCTGCCCCCCACTTTGGTAAATTACTGATGTTGCTGCATCAGTCAGCTCTGCAAGCTGTGGGCACGTGACTTCAAAGGCAGAGGTTTTCCCTTCCAGGAAAGAGGATGGGATGAACCTTTCCAGCGCCAGGGGTGTGGATCCTGCAGCTGACCAAGGCAGAAAAGCATTTTATCTGTAGCTGCTGTGTAGCAGTGGGAACTTCCCTGACCCTTGCCAACTGCTCTCAACATGCCTGATGGATCACAGGGCCTAAGGAAATCATTGCCATGTTTATATTACGTGGTTATATTATCTGCTTGCAGAAACCACAGCCCCTTTGTGCACTCAGACTCTTCCCCCTAAAGAAAGGAAGAAAATTTGAATAGAATAGAGTCTGAATAGCAGGGAGATGCAGCAGACAATGAACACAAAACCCTCTTTCAAATATTTTGCTGGTGATTTTGTATGAAATAGCAAGTTTGCATTCCTGCCTGAAATACACTGTGAGCTTTCATAAACAAGGATTTTTCTGGAAGTTCAGATTTCATAAAATTCAGAGTAAGGAGGAAGAGCTGCACTGCTCAGCTCCCAACCAGCGGTTGAGGAAACTGATCCAGCTCTGCAGCCAGGGAGATCAGGCTGCAGAAAAGAGATGGCAGGGCTGAGCTTTGCAAGTGTTAAACAGAAATCCCATCTTGTAAAAGTAGGAAAACTGTTCATCTCCTCCAAGAGAAAAGCATATCTATCCACAGAATTATTGAGGAATTAACCAGGAAGGTCTCTTCGGTTTTTTAAGTAGTGGAAAAAAAGAGCATTTTAAACAAGCAAAGGCCCTGCAAGGACCAGCTCCTTTAAAGCAGCCATGCCCCAGAGGCTTGCCTAGGTGTGAGTGAAAACTCAAACCTAGGTGAAACTCAAACCCTTTTGTTTTAAACCTCCGAAGCAAAGAGTACAGCAGGAACTACTGTGAGCATGTCTGCAGCAGCACTGGACTGCCAGCACAGTCACTGGCTGGACACAGCACCACTGGAAAATGATCTGAGAGAAGGTTTGGGGATGGAATATCTGGGGCACTCGGGAGTTTGATGTGCTTTGCAAGACACAGGTAGATCATGGACTCGCAGCAGTACCTCAAGGGTAAACCATTTGAATCCTTTACTAGTAATGCAAACACTGAGATATCACTAAGCGTTCTTGGAGCACCACAGTTCCATCCCCAGCCACAGGCTAAGGGGCATCAGACCTTCACAGTCCCTCGGACAGTCAAACCAGCAGCACCAGCAGCATCAGGATACCTGGCAGCTTTGGGACCCCCTTCCCTGGACAGCCAGGTTCTTTGTGCACATGCCAGTGCTGAGGACCAGGGCTGTGTGGCATGGAGGAAGGACAATGTGGGCAGCTGAGGGACAAGGGGACCCAGCATGGCACCAACCCCAGCTTCAGCAGAGCTCCCACAGCACTTCAGCAATGAGGATGCAGCAGCTCAGCTGCAGAGGGAATTCCATGCAGGCTGCAGATTCAGCATCGCAAGTATCTATCCATCAGATGACAAGAAAAGCACTGCAGCTAACGTTTGTTGCTGGGCTCTGCAGCCAACAGACACAGACAACAACACTCCTTTGTTGAGTGACAGGCACAGCCCAGTGCCAGTGCCAGCCACAGGCACAGGCACAGCCCAGCGCCAGTGCCAGCCACAGGCACAGCCACAGCCACAGCCCAGTGCCGCGCTCCATCCATCGCAGCCTGGGTGCCCTGCACTGCCACACAGCTACACACAGAGCACCACGAACCAGATCTGGGAAAGCCCTTCCCCCTCTCCCCACCGCCCCCTTCTCTTCACAAAGGGTGAGCGGATGGGTAAAAAGCCTTGATCTGATAGTTCTGTCCAGGCTGCATCTTGAGAGAATGGACATCCAAGCTGCTGACAGCCCTATCAACTCATCCTCCCATGGACAGCAATCAGGGCCAACACTTTTGGTGATTTATAAAGAAAAGTGTTTTCACAGACACAACGTGAAAGACACAAGCTCTAGATTACCACTGAGATTAGCATGCAAAAATGTATTTGAATTTCTGATCAGCAGGAGGCTTCAAAGGGCCCAGGCTCAGATTAGCAGGTGTTACGTGAAAAAGGAGAGAGAGCTTTTGTGCTACAAAGTTGCGCCAGCAAAACAAATATGTCTTTCACTTTGAAGAGCTGGGGAGGAATTTGTGGCCATTGCCATGGAAACTCAACAGGCCTTACACTGCAAAGCCAGATTTTGGAGACAGATCTACTCTTATGTCTGTATGCTGCTGAATACAACATGTCTTTATCAGAAGGCTGCTGAGGAAAATGAAATGACAATGTGGCACCATTATAACACCATTGTTTGGTTCAGACGAATTTCCATTATTTGGAAAAGGAAAGAGTACAGCAGGCACTTGCTTTCAACAGTGGATCCCTTGAAACTACATTATTTAGAGGAAAATGTGTAAAAAAACCCCACTAAAAGTCGAATTCAGAGGACCTTGGTTATCACTAACATCTAACTAAATTTTCTGGGCCAATATAAACCCACCAAAAACAAGTGTACGGTCAGTCTTTGGCTGCATGTTTTAAAATTCTTTTTCCACTTCTTTTCTCATTCATCCTGTCTCTGCATCATAACTGAATGTGAAGCACAAGACCCTGACTAGATACCAGCGACCTTCAACCAAACCAAAGCAGGCTGGAGAGGATGCTGCTGCTGTTCTCAACACCATCAGTGACCTCACCCGAGCTGTGACAAGCCCACCTCCTCAAGCCTTCCAAATGGTGCTGTGCTCCACAGCTAGCCATGTGGACAGGTGACTTTACAGGGCTGTCCTCATCCACAGGGCCCTGGGGGCCATCAGCAGTTGAAATGTCCCCAAAAGGACATTTGGGGAGACAAATCCTCCTCAGGGTAGAAAGGAATGGGAGCAAAGGGCGATGCAGTGAAGGCAGGAGACAGTGGAAAAGGCCCTCTCCAAGGGGCCACGGCCCTGCAGGCTCTGTAGCTGCTCCTGCCCTTGTGTGTCTCCCTCTGGCTGCCCAGTGTACCTGACCCTGGTTACAGGTATTTTTTTATAAACAGAACACATCCACAATTAACCAGTTAGTCTGCACTAACTCATCACCATCAGCACAGTTAAAACACACAATTAAATAACTGATGCCAAGATATTACGCTGAAAGGTCACAGTATCTCCCCTCTCCCTCTTCAGTTCAGCCGTGGCTCATCTGGCAGTGTGTGTGGGGGAAAGACAGGGGGACCCCTGCCCACGAACCGCTGCTGTGGGGGCACAGGCCTACTCCTCCGCAGCCCTGAAGGGCTCCCAGGGCCACCAGCTGGGGGACACAGGGCCTCCATCCCTGGAGGACACCCAGCTGGAGTCCTACAGCCACAGGAGGTCTCCTCGTGCCTGCTGCAAAACAAGGAGGCAGTGAAGGCAGACACATCCTCCAGGGAAAGGCATGGGTGCTGGCACTGCCACCTGTGACTGCCCCCACGGCTGGTGAGGAATGGCTGCTTGGAGCACCTGGAAGCACCTCACACAGGGTGCAACACATGAAGGCAAAGAAAACTATGGAAGACTCAGACCCACCCCCAGGCCAGGGTCAGTGGGATCATGGCAGAGGTTTCTGTCTCCAGGAACCTCTGAAGGTGTTCAGGGTACTGTGCAATCCTCCCAAAGGACAGGCTCCCCAGGGACTTTCTAGCTTTAGGGGGATGAGGGCAGGCACAGGGCAATAATTCTAAGCTTTGCTTCTCTTGCACCTGGCGTTTTTAGAACATGTCAGGCAGAAGGATCCTGGCACCACATCAGACATGGAGCCATCTCAAAAAGCCCTGCTCACACACTGGGCAATGCTGCTTTTTTTGCTCTCAGACAGGAGTGTCAGAAGATACTTCTTGGATGTACCAGGCTTTGGTTAGTCCCTTCCTGTTGAAAATCTGAATTGTTATTTAAAAATAATAATCCACTGATGTCTAAATGAGCCTCATACAAACCTTAAAAGGCCCTGCTGCATTAAATAAGAGCACATTCTGCAGGAGGCAAAGCAGCAGCACCATCCTGACATTAAGATATGGACTACCCCTGAAAAGAAATGAGTGTAACAATGGTGTAAGGAGTGTAACAAAGAAACTGGGAGCACTTGAAACCCAGTATACTTGCTAGAACATGTATTCACTGTCTTAGATCTCATTTTTAGTTTCCACAACTCCTTGCATAAGAATACCAACTTCCTCCCCAGCCTGCCCCACCTTCTTCGGCTTCATTCACATTTGCAAGAATTATTTTGCCCCAAGAAATCTGGCAGAAAATGGAACTCCTGTCCTTCTCTCCTAGCTGGCTACTTATGAAAAGACTTACAGTACTAAAAGCTAAAGAACTGGTTCCACAGAATTCCACAGAGATAAACATTCAATTTGGAGCAGATACTGCCTGAATTTCAGTGCCATTTGCATTCAGCTAAGAGGGAGCAAAGACTTCTGCTTTTCATCACTAACCAGTCACATCCCTAGGTACACAAAGTAAGGGCAAATAACACTTGCATGTGAAAAAATAAGCATGCTTTAAAATATTCATCCTTGAAGCAGACTTCATATGGGCCAAGCACTTCTAAACTAATTAGGTACATCCAGGTATTTTTTGAAAGCTGGTATGGCAATATTTAGATCTTCCTCCATACCATGGGTTTAGGAAAAAGTATTCCTTCAAGTGTAAGCATACAAGAAATATGCAAACACACATTTTATCTAAATTAAATTTTAAAAAATGCAGTCCTTGCATTTATAGCCTGTTTACATTTCTAGTTAAAAATATTTAAATTAATATTTAAGTCCAAGATATATATGGCACAATAAATATAATCAAACCAAACTAAATTAAAGTAATTTCAATGTATGAGTTGGAAATGCTCAAAGATTATTCTGAATGAAGAAAGAAAAAAATTTTATGATAGAGATCTAGAAGTTGAGGGAATAACTTACAGTCAAATGCTAGCGTTTTACACTGTCAGTTATGTAAAACAGCATAAGACAAGGCAGCTGAATTTGTAACTCACAAAACCCTGACAAGTGTGGTCAGCCTCCTGAAAGCAGTAATTTATTATCAGAAATGTCACGCCTACACAATAGCCTTATTGTTGATTCATTAGGTAATTTCCCTTGAAGACCAGCTGTTTCTAGTGTGGTGGGATGAATAATGAGAAAGATATTTAATGTTCAGGGTACAAATGACAGACATAAGGAGGTTCTAACACCACCAGCGTCTCACTGCCTACGGCACAAGCTCTGTTCCAGGGGGTAAAGGTCCTACACCTCCCACTTGCACAGAAAACCTCCCAGGTGTCGGATATGCTCAGAGGGCAGGTTGCTGTGCAATACCTTCAATAGAATCAGGAGACCCATGTGATATGGCCAAGCAGGCCTTGGGCTCATTGTCACCTTCTATTTCCATTGACATGCCCCAGGGGTAGATGCTTTCCCCTCCCAGCAGACTCAATTTATTCCCAGGTGCTTCGTCTCGACACCAGTGCAGCTTGCAAAAGACAGTCCCCATGGCTGTGCTCCAGGCAAGCTTTCATCCTGTTTTCCAGAAGTGCCTCTTTTTTAACCTTAAGCCAAGTACTATCCAGATAATAATTATTAAACTACAATTTACTACAGCTAGTAGTACTATCTTCTAGTTGTTTGGTTTATTTTTTCTAATTTTACACAAATACATTATTTGTCCCTCAAATGATCCCTCTGAGGGCTGCTTCTCCATCATGTTAAGTAACACTGCAATTAAAGTGAGTTAAATTCACCAATAAGCAGACAAGCACCATGTGCTGTATAGCTGGTGTTCATTATGCTCAGTACATTAATGCCAACAGTTTGTCATTGCTTCTCCTGTTACAGCCACCTAAACTGCAAGAACCAGGGAGGAAAAAAAGGAAAATTTGTCTAAAGGCTGCGACTGATCAGCCCTTTAATGTGATCCTGGGATACTAAAATCAGGTGGAACCATTTCTTTGCCTTTCAGAACATATTTGTTTGGAAACGCACCTGCATGCCAGGCTGGAGTAGTGCTGCCCAGAGCAGGCTCCAGGGGAACCGCTGTGCCTTGGGTTGTGCTCCAGAGGCTGCAGCAGGACGGAGCCCGGACCCGACATGCTGGCAGCCACCTCACAGCCTGCCAGGAAACACAGCAGCGTGCCGATGCAGGGCCCAAAACTTTCAATGAAACTTCAATAAAAAGGAAAATAACTGCTCTCTACCTTGTCCAGGGATAGCTTAAGCTTTGAGATGATGGAAGGAAAACTCAAGTTCTAAAGGCCTGTCACTTGCAAGTGTCCCTATTCCTCCTACATTTTGCCTTAAGCTGTAATTATATTAACACTTTCAGTTAGATGTGGCTTTAGGAAAATGAACAGAAACCCCAGACAATAAAGACGCCTTCAGTATTTCTTTCTGAGGCCAGCTGCACTGCCATGGCACTTCAAACATGATTGTTTTTCAGTGACAGCACTATATAAGGTAAATAATTCAGTAAATATCTTCCTCTCAGATCTTACTTGGGTGCAGCTGAGATTAAAATCAAGTTATTGTCCTTCTCTACCTATGGGGGGAGTGTAATAAACCCCCGGATTTACAGTTAATCAGATCTGCTGACTTTGTGACTTCTGTCTGCATTTTAGTACTACACCACTGCTGAGAAGCTCCATATCCTCTGACACCAGAGGAGGTGCTCTCTGTCATCTCAACCACACTGTAATAGTTCTGTTGCTTTTAAAACTGTTCCTCTAAATGCTTTAATTGAATATAAATAATATTCAATATCTTTATTATTAGAAGAAAGATCTCTGAAGACCTTTTTCCCCTTACATATGGGAACACTCACCTTAGTGCAAGCTCCACTCTCAAGCTCTGTGTCTTATCCCACAGAAAGGTGCCCATTGATTTGGGTGTTCGGGCCTCCCTTGGCAAGCTTGAAACCTTCCTCCATGTTTGAAGTAATTTTAGGAGGGGTTCCCATGATCCTTAGAGGCCTGGCATAACTCATGGCCTGATGCTATTCTCCATAGTAGGGGTTTAAATTTGAAGACACTAATTATCTAAAAATAAATAGAGCTGAGGGAACTGTTTGGGATTTATACTGCAGAAGCTTGCCCCTATATTCCCTTGAGCATGTCTCTTTAAAACATGGATATAGATCCTGGTTTCCTTCAGTCACCGAGGAAAACCACAGGTACTCGTGAGAGGGTGGCACTGCAGCTCCAGGGGCTCAATTCTCCACACCCTCCACCCCAGGGAGATTAGGAATGTGGTGCTCCAGAAGCAGCGTGCAGTCAGTGCTGTACTCACTGGCCACTCTCATCTCAATACAATCTAATTGCAACTAGCATTTAGCCATGTACTTCTTTCTATCAGACATTAGTGATCACCAAAAACCCAACCCAAGGAACCTGTCTGCCTGTCTGAGAAGCCTCCCATGGCAGAAGCAGCCCTTCTGTCTTGGTGCAAGGCTCCTTTCATGGATGATGGAGCACACTGCACTAGGATCTGTACGCATCAAGAAGAACCCCTCCCTTGGCTCAGCAGTCCTACAGGGACACAAGCCATGACGCCGACTGCTGAAATCTCACCATATTTGAAGGAGGGGACGAGACCACTTTTCCTATTTCTTGGCCTATTAGACTTTCAAGTCCAAACATGGAGATATGCTCAGTGCAATTGTTCCATAAAGAAATTTATAAACTGTGCCCCATGACAGAGTTCTGCCAGCAGAAAAGGTTTCACAATTAGCAAAACCTTGTTCACTGCTCTGTTTTAGAATCTGATTATTGTTCTACATTTATCTTAAGCAAAGTGGCTGACAAATAACTGCAAAATAATGTGATAAAAACCATTTATAATGCCAGGTTATTCCAGGTCTTTCTCCCTAACTCTTTATGACAAGGTAATAATGCTGGTTATGCATTTGTCTGACTTTAAATTGGTTACTAACAGCCATGATGGATGAGGGGAAGGATCGCCTTATTCGGAAAAGCAGCTCCTGATTTCTGATCTCATTCTTGCAGGTAATGAATTATATCTAATTAGTAGGTTCCAAATCTAATCAAGAGGTTGTGATGTTGACCCAGAGCAGCAGAAGAGGGTGAGGAGGAGGCCTCCTTTTATGCTTTTTGCTTATCTTAAATAAAGAATACTTCATAAATACAGTCTTCTGGAGAGCACTAACTACACTGGCTAAAGGTGGAATCAATTCAAAAAGTCACTGTTTCAGTTAACAGTTTAATGAAACTCATCTCAACAGATGTATTGGTTCCATTGGGAATGTAAACTCCTTCTTCCCCATTATGGTCTATTTATTTTATTATTTAGGGAAAGTATGAAAAACCGTTGTTGTAAGCAAATCAAGCTCCAAGTGAAAGAAATTATTTTTCATACTATGAAAAAATTCTTTGAGTTAAGAAAAATTTCCATCAGAATTCTTGAGAAATAAACAATAATTAAAAAAAAAAAATAAAGGCGCTGGAGCGAAAAAAATAGCACAAGGAATAGACAGATTAAAAAATGTTTTTCAGTTTTACATCATAATAGCTGCAAAGCAAACAGATCTCCACTTCTAATCATATTTTGGTCTTATAAGCAAAATTTTCCCCACCAGAGACAGCGAAGTAAATATAGGAGAAAAAAATCTACCCTGCAGTTCAGTCAACAAGTCACGTTCGTTACTTTTGGGTTTTCAACTTGACCCAAGCCCACTATTTAACACCTAAACAGGTTCAAAGGTACCCGTGCAATGTTAATACCTATGCTGCAAATAATCACCTGCCCAGCCCTGCTTCTGCCAGTGATGGGTCTGCAGGAGGATCCATGGCCACTACACTGAGCCCTGAAATTCAAAAGGACCTTTCACAGCCTCTCTTATTTTCTTTTATGATTATTTTTATATTCTCTCTTAAGATCTTTTAAGAAGTCTCAGTTATGAAAATAAAATGAGCATTGAAGAGACAAATATCTTCTGAATTAGTAATCCGGATGTACGCTGTATGGTTTATGTTCATAAAAAAAGACAATATATTATACAAGTTCTTGAGATGCTGTAGCTAAAGCTAAAATAAATCTCTGTTTTAACTGAAGTCCTAAATAGGCCTAAAATTTTCCCAAATATTGATTCAGTCTACCTTAAACTTACAAGAGTCCTCAGTCTAGCAATAAACCTTAGACTAAAAAGGACGAAATCCTAATCCCTTATTTATAATTTGTGGATTTATCCCTATCCACAGCAAGCTCCAGCTGAATACGACCACAAGAGCCCCAAGCCCTTCTGACAGGAATGGCGTGCTGGTGAGGCCACCTTTGGCCATGAAGTCTGCTGGGGGAAAGCTGACAAAGCCAGGGTGGAAAGTAACATCCAGAAAGGATAGTGGCAGCAGAAATGCCTTGAGTGTTGTATTTCTTGTTTTGATGATAATTTGAGAATCTCTTCAGCACACATGGTGTTCTGATCACTGCCCTTTCCAAGGATGTTGTGCCAAGCCACAAACCAGCTTTGTGCAGTCAAACAAAGCAATGAGACACTTAAAAACCCCTAATGATTGCAAAGGGAGAGCTGAACGGAATGAACTGGAGCCACCCAGTGCCCCGCTTACGTTTGACACTGCTGAGACAATGCTACAGCTTGATTAGCGTGTTACCAAGGGGAGCAGGACTTTATTGTTCTATACCGGAGCACCCATGCTCCCAGGTATTAAGTCTGCCCAGCTCACCTGGTTCCAGGGCACCGCACAGGTTTTGTTTGGGAAGAGGAGCATTTGCTTGCCAAGCAGACTAGTAAAATGATGGATTTATAGTGCTCTGTCTTTCATCTAATGAGGTTAAGTGACCAGTTCCAACTACGCCTGTTTCTCAGGCAATACCAGTTTTAAGAGCTCACTTTTAAAGCCAGACAACTCTACTTTGTGTATTTACTTATTTATTTATGCATTTCCGAAGATCACCACAATATTTACTCTGTTATTAAACTCTGTGTCAGGCACTAATGGCCTGTAATTATCTTTGAAATTGGATTTGATGTTGCAAAGTTACATAGTACAGACAAGTGTCCTACTGATGTCAGAGTTTCATCATGAGAAACTGTTCTGATGCTGCAATTTACTTAGAAAACACACCTGCCATGCAGAGCATATGAAAACAGATCAACAATGAGCCTGACTTAGAAACTAAACCAGAGCTCAAATATCCCAAATATGTGTGTCAATCCAGTTCAAAATGGCTGGAAAAAAACAGATACCCATGCTCATATTCTGCTACTTGTACTTCCCTGCACAAGCCTACAGGAACATATTGCTACTTTTTCTTATTTAACAAAATCATTCACAACGTAATTCCACAAAATTAGCATAAAAACAAATGTTTGTGAGTGGTATTTCCTTTGTTCCCTTGAGCCTGGCCGAACTAGCATATTCTATGTCATTCTTTCTTGTGAACAAATGGCTGAGAGCTAGCGCCTCCAATTCCCCATTAAAGCCCTCACCCTCACTCATTCTGTCTGCAGAGAGACCAGAGCCCCCCCAGCAGCAGAACCCGATGCCATTAATTCAGTTACTCAGGGAATTTCACACCTTTGCCAGGCCCTTTACAGTTCTCATTTTAGTACAACCTAATCTCCAATGGATGTGGAAAGCTGTGAAGAAGGGCAGCTCAAGCTGAAGGCAGCAATTAAATGATAATTAGGGCTTTACTTCATCTTGTGATTGATAGAGGTTCACTGGACCCAAACTGCATCTTGTCATGTGCTAATAGGCCTGGCAAGACACTCCACTGCATCTGAAGGATTTTGCCTTATCTCAAGAGAGATAATCTACTCAACAAGTAATCTCCTGCCTGTGGTAAAGTGCCACCTACATTCACCAGGCCAGTATTCCTCATGGTTCAGCTCTGAACAAGCCCTAGGACTTCCTGAGGAACAAGGAAGCCAAGGCCTTCCTTTCCTGTTTTCAAGCTTCTGGGTGCCCAGTTTTTGGGTCTCCCAGTACAGCTGCTTTGTCTCCCTCAAGCACATCTCTCACCAGCACAAACCCTCACAGGAGCCACTACCTTGGAATCTCAGCCATGGAAAACTTTTGAACCATTTTTAGTCCATTTACTGTTCCTGAGGAAGTGAACTGTCCTGCAGCCCGGAGCCAATGCCCATGGGCCAGGGTTGCAGCTTCCATTCTCCTCTGTGTCTTTTGGGCCTTTGTCAGCCCAATTACTTATTATAAACAATACAGTTTATCTTTATCAGAATCATTATCTAAATTGGCTACATGACACATGCTGTTCTCCTAACTGCACTCCCGGGAAAAAGTGCTATAAAATCTGTGATTTTGTACTTTGTAATTATCCCTCTATGGGCTATAAAGCATTACTCTGGTGTTTAAAATAGGTATAGCTAGCATTTTCCACTCCTTAGAGTGGAACATTTATTCTACCTCAGAAAATAAATGCAGCACAATATTCAGTGCAATCAAGCAGGGGATTGCTGCAGCCATGTCCTGGCTGCTGAGCTGACTACTCCACACACAAAGGAGCTTCTCATTACATGCTCCATTTTTATTATGGAGTTTCTTTTTCTCTGAGCAAGACAAAGATGACCTAAGATAGTGTGAAGTGAAACATGGCCTTAGCTGGCATTTTAGTCTGGAAATGATGAGGTGTCAACAATAATGGTTAACAGGATCATACTCCCAGTGCCATTAATTTTCTCTTTTCTGTATCCTCCACATTTCCTGTTGTAAAAATGCTGGCCAGCTCTTCCCTGTTGCTGACTTTTGTTTTCCTTACTGTTTTGAGAAATTCCTCCTTCCTCAGGATTTCTAAATCTATTTCACACAGTGCCAAGCCAGCAGCTCTCCCCATGATTAAAACAAAACACTTTAGTTCTAAAGAGCAAAGACCTCACCTCCCATCTTGCACAACATGAGGTGTCCCCGGCCTCCCTTTTTAGCTGATTCTGCTTGCTTGATGCACTTTCAGAAGTTCAGTAACTAGCAGTGGAGGGGTCATGTTTGCCCTCAAGTTGCTGCTTTTCATGCTTGACATGTTTTTCTACTGTCCAGTCCCTTAGCTGCAACAGGGTCAAGAGGATGGAGGGGAGGGTGGGGGTTACAGAAAGGGTATTGTATTACACAAACCCCAAAAGGTTTCGGTTACAGAATGTATATTGTCCATGTCTGTTGGGCTTGTGAAGAAGTATCAAGTTCACCACATTCTCATTTAGGGACTTTGATCCTTTCAGTTAAAAAGAAGCTGCTGAGAATTACTCTGCAGAGCAAAGAAATGAATCAGTTGTACTCTCTCACCCAGCACTGAGGAATGCCAATATTTCTGTTAGCCAGCCCAATCCTAGGGAGATTTACCCAGCTGCAGAGAGGCTGGAAGGGGCTTAAGTCTATCAACACAACCACAGGCTCCCCCTCCTTTCAGAAGGGCTCAAGCACCTCTTGT
>WAAG01037692.1:24614-62509 GCA_013390105.1 Tichodroma muraria | reverse complement strand
TGCCTGACTTTCAGTGATGTGGAGACGTTTACTTGTCTCTGGGTTTGAGTATTTTTATGCTCCTTCTGCAGCTAAAGCAGCCACGGGAACAGCAGCCAGACTCATGTTTCCTCTCCCCATCTCTCCTTCTCTAAGTTATCTGTGATTACCCAGGTATTCCCGCCTAGGTAATTTATTGGTCAGATAAAAATATACCTGGAATCACCACAGCAGCTGTTTCTGCTGCTCTTTCCTGTTGCCCTGAGAAAGGCTGACACATCTCAATGACCTTTCATTCTCCCAGAAAGTATGAAATTCTGTAATTGTCTTTTCCCATAGGATTCCCTGTATTTTTTGCCTGGCACATATTTATGCATATACTGACAAAGTTTGGGTTTTTTTTTTCCTCTTTGTTTGAGTTTGGTTTTTTTCTGCATTTACATCGGTAATCTTTGCTAAACCAGGGGGACCTTATTTATATATGGGTTTTTTGTCTGCATGTACTAAAATAAGGGAGACTCGAAGCCATCAGGTGTTTCAGGGTCCATGCCTGAGCATTTTCCTGAAGGCAGGACCTACCGATGAACTTGACAGGGACCCAGAAACTGCCATAATACAGAGCATGGGAGTGTTAGAAACTGTCTTTCCTTCTGCTGTGAAGCAGTCTGCTTCCTCTGGGCTCCCCCCGACCAGGACAGAGGTCTGAGCCTTGCTGGGGTTCTGCATGTCCCAGTGCAGTGCTTGGACTGAGTTTCAGAGATACTTTTCATTATTCCAGGATCCCATGGAGCAGCCACATGGAACTCAACTCTTCTGTATGAAGAGTGTGAATGGGGTCAGAAAGAACTCAGAAAGGCATCATGAGGCGTTAGCTGATTTTTCAAGGGGCTCTGTTTTGTTGCATTAGCAATTTTCTACAGCATTAAGCAGTTTCATGGTACATTGTATTGCACTGCCTGAGATGGGACACAGACTGTTTTCAGCCCAGAGAGGTGACAGATTTTAGTCATCAAACATCATGCTGGACTGGGAGACCAGTAACAGAACAGCAGCCATCTGCCATAATCTTTCCAGTTCACCGGACCCAGTCTCCCTTTTCAGATCTGCAGTCCCATTAGAGCTGCGCTCCAGCCTTTGGCAAGCTGCTGCCTCAGTGCCTGGGGAAGTCCACATCTTCATTAATCACTACCTGGGCCTGTCTAACCTGTTCTCTCACCTTGCTCCTTTCCTTCATCCTTTGCCTTCTCTCTTTCTTCTTACCTTTTCTCTTCAAACAGTCTTCATTTTCTTTTTCTCATGGAAATTATCTAAAGATACTAACAAAAAATAGAATAGCTTAGACAATTGTATGGTCAAGAGCTTCCCTTTTATATGACAAATATATGTATTTCAATTACTATTACCAGTTAAATTTAGATTCCCACTTTCTCTTGAGTCCTGCAACTTGTCAAGAGAGCAAAGATTGGCACCTGCCCCTCTGCTTCCCTTCAAGAGGATGCTAAAACCCATAACAAGGTCTGACCTCATTCTCCTCTTCTCCAAAGTGCCCTTGTCTGTTCCTCATAAGACTTCCCCTCTCTGATTTGCTGAGATGTGTCTGCAGGGCCTCTCTGCCCTCAAGGGATTTGGCTGTTCCTCCCAAATTAGTGTCATCGGCAAACTTACTTAGTATTGTTTTGAGTCCTGTGTCCAGGTCATGAATGAAGATGTTGAAGAGCCAAGGATGGAGCCCCACAGAAACCCTCTGGTGACCATGCCAGCCTGATGTCACCCCAGTCACTGTAACTCTTTGTACTTGATCCATGAGCCAGTTGCTCATCCATCACATCCCATAGTTATCCAGCTGTGAGACGGACAGTTTGCCCAGAAGGATAATATGAGACTATCAAAAGCTTTGCTACTAAAGTCCCAACAGATTACATCTACTGACTTCCCTTGGTCACCAAGGTGGGCTATCCTGTCGTAGAAAGAAATCAAGTTCGACAAGCAGGACTTTCCCCTCATGAAGCTGTGCTAGCTGTGACTGATGACTGTATTGTACTCCATGTGTTTTTCAATGCCTTCCATAATAATCTTTGCCATGATTTTACCAGTAAATGCTACATTTCTTGCTGCCTTCTAGAAAACAGCTTGACTAAATGGAACTCACCAGACCCAAACTTCCCTCACAGAGCAGTAGAAGGTTGCTTTTTATGTTAATCTAAAAAAATTTTCATAAATTGTCAAGGGACATAACAGGCAGCCCTCCCTTCTCAGCCAGATAAAATCTGAATAAAAGAACACATTAAAAATCATAGAAAAGCATATGTGTGAAGGAAGAGCTGTTCACTGGAAAGGGACACAGACAAAAAATCCCTGGAAATGTCATCATGCCCTGTTTGTAGATACAGCTGTACCCCTATCTCTAAATTACAAGTGATAATGAGGTGCAAAGATTTTATCAGATACCTGGTCGGCTTGAAAGACCTTTATGTGTTGGCTGGTGTAGTGTCATATTAGGTGGTAGGAATTCTGTTTTCTTTTCTAAGTGGAACATCAGATTACACAGGTCTTATTTCACTGCTGATTGCAGTCATCCACTTAACATCTTGACAGATATTCAAGAATGGAGCAAAGCTGGTGGTGCTGCTGAGTGAGGTGCACATCCATCCATCATCTGCTAGCAGATCACTTGGAGGGCCAGGCCTCATGTCATTAGCCTGCAGCACACCACAGCTTGGTGGCTTTTTTTTAACTCCTGCTAACTAGGTTTCTCAACAATTTTGGAAGGGCCTGTTAGCTGTCATTCCTACAAACAAAAACATCAGCTGAAACATCCTAGGCCAGAGCTTGAGTAACACAGTGGGGGTTTGGTATAGTTTCTAGAGATTGCACAGTTGTGTGATGTTTTAGCCTATTTCCAGGGAGTGCTGACGCTGCACAGTCTGTGTCTCACTGAGTAGTCTCCAAATGCTTTGTTTCCTTTTTACAGCAGCAGGACTCCTGTCGCCTATTGCACCGTCCCCTGTGCTCCCATCCCCGCCCAGTCTGCACCTCCTGGAAGGAGTGGGCTCCCAGCTGAGTCCACAACTGTCATCTGAGAGCACAGCAGAGAAGATGAGGGCAGGGCAGTGCTCCCAGCAGCCACAGTCCCCAGCATCCTGCTGAGGTCATGCCACTGCTCTCTTCTGTGCTTCAGCAGAGGTGCCCGAAAGAGTCACTGCCTGTGATCTGATCCCCTCCAATCCTTGACTGGTCTTCCTGCAAAGTGGCTTTCCAGAAGGGTCTGGCCAAGGATGTCTCTGACTCCCAGGTGATCTCCACACCACCTCTCCTCGCACTAGCAAACCAAGTGCCTAACAGTGCTGTGACCCAACAGTGCTTCAAACAAGTACAGGACAAAACAAGGGCCTGAGAAGGACTTTTACCCCATTGAAAGAAACATAGCAGTTGACAGTTTCTCCTCTAGATGATCACCTGTGTTCTTGTCACTCAATAAGTTCAGAGAAAAATTGGGGTTTTTTCAAGGAAAACATATTTAGGGGAAAGATTTGAGATGAGTTACAAATGTAATCAACGTTTGCCACCACTTCTGAGTACGGCACAAGTGGTGGGAGCACCCCTGTTACCACACCGTGAGAGGCACTGCAAACCTCTGCATCAGTGGGAACCTCATCCAGAAAGCAAACAGGTCAGTCATCCCAACACTGAAGGATTTTGTGAAACACAAATCTGAATGTTCTATATTCATTCATTACTGCTTTTGGCACCTCATTCACTCTCCTTTGTGACTCCTTTTTTTGTCATCTTTCCTACTTGGTTACATTAAAAGAACTCTCTCCAACTTTAATGTTCTTAAATTCATAAACCACAAAGCATATTCTAATTCTGTCAGCCTGTAAAATGTATTACACAAACTGGACTTGCTTTCACCTCTGTTGAAAGACAGAAACAAATTCTTCAGCACTCAAGAAAAAGAATAATTTCTTGTCAACATGCCACTGTGTAGTTTGACATCACTGGACATCAGAGGAGAGTGATGTTTCTCTCTAACACTGTTCTCTGTGAAATATTCTCTAACAACAAGGAATGAATTCATATACTACTTGCCCAGGTGAAATGGTTATCGCCCTGTCTACTTTCATCTAACAGTGCAAAAATGTGTTTGCTTCTATTTGGGAAACACTCAGTGAAATCATTAAAAGCCATGGATGAAACCATATAAAATAGATTTGTATTTTCTTGTCCCAGAATACTTGACATAACAAAAGGCATATACTCCTGGATGTAAATAGATCACACTTGCACAACACTATTCTAAATAAATCTGGGGCTAATGTAGTTTATGAGATACACTGAGGAGGTTAAATTGTTTCTGAGTAGGTGGTTAATTAAAGGATTTATTTTGCAGTTGCAGAGGACCCATAACTCATGAGTTACTGCACAATAAAAGTGTTGTAGATGTGTAAAATAACACCATGATTAACTCCCCCAAGCCACTCAGCCCCACACAGTTTTGTGTGCCCCTTCATTCTGCCAATGGCCCCAACCCAAAACTCAACCACACTGTGGCTTGGGGTTGGGATTGCTGGTGGTGGTGAGCTTGGGTTTTGTTTTGTTTTGGGGTTTTTTCTAGTGAAATAGATGCATCTGCTCAAGTGGTTGACTCAGGACTTCTGTGAACTACAAGAGGAAAAAAATATACATGGAGGATCAATTAGCAGTCACAAGTGGTCTTGAACAGAACAGAGAAACAGCCAGGAAGACTTCTTAATATAATAACTCTCATTCTGTTTCTCTCTCAAAAGGCTCCTGAGAAGCTGTGAGCTGTAATAGTGGAGCTTCCATCATACAACACACTGCACTTGTGTTTTGTTTGGTAAGGTCAAGCATCTGTTTTACTATTTCCTCAAAGTAATCTTAATATTTAATGGAAAGTGACAAAGAGGAAGTGTGAAAAAATACAACATGGTTTTCCTTTTAGTTAAAACTCTGTTTGTTTTGGTCCATATTAAAAAAATTACTTTCCTGTATATTTAGCCCTCTAAAATCCATGCCATTCGGCTACCAGCATTAATGATGTTAGGATGAATTATACAGAGAAATCAAATTTTCCGTAGCATTTGAACGCCATTAAAATGCCAAACAATAAACTACCAGACTGCAAATTAGATCACTGGAAATATCAAACACATTGCGGTATAAAATCCATAATTGCATTTAGCGCTTTGGCTCCCAGGGGACACGCTGCTAAAGATCATCACTGTGCCACATATGAGAAGCTATTGACAGAACGATAAAAATCGACAGGCTAACCAAATAAACACTGCAGGCTTCATTAAATATTCAGCAACTGAAATTTGACTATCATGTGCCTCTTTTCCCACTAGATGTGTCGTGCTGCAGCGCTCAGGGTTTCAGCATGACAGCGATGTGGGCGGCTGTGCCCCGCAGGGCTCGCGGCCGCGCAGGGCACGGGCAGCACCAGCAGGTCCTGGCGCCATCAATAAACACGCTGCAGCCCAGACAGGGTGATTATTCTCCTGAATACATTATTAGTCTTGGCCCCAGGAATACCTCCGAAGACTTTAATTAGAGGAAGCATAATATCTGTGGAAGTTTAACACTCCTGCTAGGAGAACAGGGACATTTTGTCCCTAATGAAGCTGAGCACTAAATGGCCTCCTCTCTAGCCCCTTCTGCAGGTGGGTGCCTCAACAACTGCAGGACCCTGCACACCCTGAGACAGGAGCATCCCCATCTGGCCAGGCTGGCCAGGACTCCAGTGAGCACCTGTGTTTGAGGAGCACAGAGCATGGTGCCCACCCCAACAGCCTGACCCTGAGGCCAGAAGGCACCCATGGGCACAGATTCTGGGATGCTCATCTCTGCCTGGCTCTGACCTGGAGAAGGGTAAACTGATTTGTGTAGCTGTCTTTTACATGGTAAGAGGGATGCAAAAGAAATGAGTGTCCCTGGTAGAAGACGGGATGGTACTAATTTAAAATTTTACTAACCACTTACTTTCTGTTGCTTTCTTGTATCCCTTGCTGGCAGGATGAGTGTTTTTATGGCTTAAACACCCATTCATTCTGGTGACAGTGAAAGAAATAGAGCTACAGGAGAGCTGGTACAGGCAGAGGACACAGAGCCATGCCATGTGCTTTTGGAAGAGAAAGGAACCTAAGTACACCCAACAGTACTTGCTGCTTGTGGACCCAGCCTGACCGAAATGGTGAGAGAGTAGGACCCAGAACAGAGTTTGCGTACTACATTGTTTAAAATATTTAAAATATACTGTCGTATTTCTTGAAATTTCATTGAATGTTTCAAATCCTGAAATTAGTTCCCACAACCCTGTCAAGACACATTTTTGCCTGCTTGCATGCTCACACATGCAGAGTGGCACTCTTATTGCTGCAAGAGAAAACAACAAAAAGGCTGCACATTTCCTCACTCTGTTCCTACAGGCCTTGAGTCTGAAATTAGAACAAATAAAATGTATAATGCATGCTCTGGAAGCACCCAATAGGGTTATAAGCAGCCATTCCCTCTTCATGGAGAAAAAGTTTATGTAAATGACTGATGACAGTGTTATTGTGTGAGGAATATCAATGGAGTAATTACAGTTACATAGCTTGCTGCTGCACTGCTGCTCTAAGCCTGTGTTAATTTTTCACACCACTCCCCTGGGAAGGATCGCAGTGTGCTCCTAAGAGCAGAGCTAATAATCGGAGCTCTGAGCCACTGCCGCTGAAACTAGCCCCAAGGTCTTTCTGAGCAGACTGCTAAACACTGCCTGTCTCCCCAGAGAGAAGAGAACAGAGATAAAATGATTAAAAACTGCCAAATTGGACTGGCAATCACTTGGCTGTACTGTCAGCCCAAGACAAGACAAATCTCAGTTATTTTTCCTTTTGTGAGCTGGAGAACAAGGCCAGCACAAAGCAGCACAACTGCTAGCAGAGCAGCGGGCTGACCACATTCCAGGTCCTCACCACTTCTGTGTCAACATCTACAGACTCAAATGATACATTAGTGATTTTGTTTAACACCAGCACAAATCCAGAATCAGAGAAAACCAAGTTCTATTTAGGCCTACTGGGACACTTACTAGAAGTCAATTCCACTTGTTTGATCCCAGGAATAATTTCAGAACTGTGCAGATCATAGAGCCAATAACTACATCTTCCTCCATGTGAGTAGTTCTTTGAGGTTGGGTACTGATGATACCATTTGTCCTGAAGGTTTAGGCAAATGACATATTCTTTCCAGCTCTACACGGCGAGAGGTAGCACAAGGATTAAGTGACAGAATACATGTTAAATGTGTAAATTAAAGTAAATGCACTTTTAAAGACTCGGTATCTGCACCTCAGCTGTATGAACACTGTGAGACAGTCTAAAGCCACAGCTGATGATCAGTAACACAAGGCATCACTTCCTACAGGCCTGGAAGAAATACTCCATACCAAAAAAAAAAGAAAAAGTAGCCACAATTAGCCTATCAACTAGAAACCAGCAGCCCACATAAAGCAAGCTTGCAGTACTCACAAAAAACACCTCACAACGGTGGATACACCTTTCTTGGTGAGGGGGCAGGCAAGAACAACAGCCAGAATGGCTGTGGAGAATCCAATTGACCTTATGCATGGCTGGCACATAAGCCCCGTGCAAGCTAAATTTCCTGTGCAAAATCTGTCAAAATCAGTCAACATCGCTTCATCCCTGTAAAGGGGCAAAAAGTGGAGTGGCTAGGGACCTCTCCTACTGCCCATTACAGTATTTTTAGCTTGAGTTCACTGCATGAAAATGTAAGTGAAGGTGTCAGCATTTGCGTAACCACCTAGCCAGATCCTTTTCCAGAGTCCAATTGTCAAGTGGCTTATGCATATTGAAGACAAAATTTACACCAGTCTGAACCTGGGGCTCCACAGTCCTCTCCTATCTATCCACAGAGAGGAGAATGATTCAGGGGCTTCTCTCCTATACTCCACAAATTTCTCAAACATTTGTTTGTGATTAAACCATTTGTTTGTTATTAAAAATACTTTAGCTAATACCCTTTTGAAGCAAGAGGACAAAATCTGGCAAGATTGAACACTAGCAGCTGGGTGGGATAAACGGGTTACAGGAGGCAACTTGCTCTGATAAATCCTCCAATTTTTCCAGTTTTCACTGAAACATTAATTGCCACGCCTGCTCCCCAAATATCTGATTTACAGGACAACGACTGGACTTTCACAGGGATTAAAATGACCTCCGTCTCTGTTTCTCTATAGGTCTGTGGCAATGCCCCCAGGGCAGCGCTGCCAGGGCACCCACATGTGCTGGGCACCCAGGCCTGCTGCACGTCTGCCGCAGTAAGGGAGCAAACCCTGCACCTGGGGCTCTGCCAGCCTCAAAACCCTGCCTGGAGCTGTGCCCGAAACAAGTTCCCTGCACGAGCAAACCAGGCTTTGGTCCTCCACGTCCCAACAGAGATTTGGAAACAGGACGTTTAAAAACCTGCAGGTGAAGGAGGGAGGGAAGAAAAGCACCCCCAGACCGGGAATTATTTTACTCTGTTTCTGTTTCACAACAGTCCTGTTAAAATGTTTTTGCTTTCATCTCTCCACCGTGTCTGGGGTCGCTAGAAGGGGATTCGTGACAAACGAAGGGATTCACAAGAAGAATGCCTGCAGCAAGCCCTTCTTTCTCCATCCCAGAGAAGAGGTGGTAAGAGTCCTACCCCGAGGGCTGCCTGAGCTGGGGGCACACAGGGACACTCGGGCCAGAGCTGAAACCCCTCGCTACCCTGAACTGGGCAGCCTCTCCCCCCAGAGGGCAGCGTGCAGGGGCTGGACCCTGCACCCTGCACTAGTGAATCAAAACCATATCTGAGGCAGAGTATTCTCAGTTATTAAACAGGTTTTAGTTTATTTCACTGATAGGTCAAAAACAAACAGCTAAAAATGAGCTATCTCAGTGTCTTGTCTGACATGCCTTGTAGATCTACCACAGCTCACTTGCTGTGTTGAAAAAGCCCCATCCTTCTGTACAGCTTTGGTTTTCATCAGACTAAGGTAAGCTGAATCCTTTTCACCTGTTCCAGAACTGATCTTGCACAGAGACCAGACACCATGTCACCAAGCTCTGCAAATTCACATTTATTACCTCGCAGTTACCTATCAGTTAAAGCAAACATTTCCTCTGTAAAAGAAGTTGTTGGGGAAAGACTCCAAAGTACAGTCAGGAATTATATGGCCACATCTACAACTCCTTTACCCTCAGCTGGACACACTGCTATTCAATTAAGAGAAACTATTCAATTAAGAGAATCTAAAAAGGCATGTATTTGCAGCCTGGAAAAGTGTAAGTTGCTGGAGCCGTCTGCAGGGCATTTGTGGAGTGGAAATTCTTTAGGCTGCTGCAGCTCAAGGATGGTAAGGCCAGTCTTTGTGGGTGTGACACAGCCCAGATGGACATCCCTCACCTCCTTGTCTTCAATGTAACACAACCTTGCAGTCAGCTGATAGACATTTTCCACTGTTAACAACATGGGCTTGCTTACTGTGTTTGTTTCCTCACTTCCAATCCTAAAAAAACCCCCATACTATAATCTTAACTTTGATACACAAAAATACACCTTTTCCTCACACTAAATACATAGACAATGCACACCAGAGGCATTCCACCTAGTTATTGTGAGCAGAGAGTCATATTGTAAACAGAAAAACAACTTTCTACCTCAGCTGCTCTAGATCCAGATGCTTTCTCTGTTCTGCAACACTCCAGACACTTATGATTAAAAAGAACATACCAGGTATTACAACTATTAAACTGTTAGATACAATTTACAATGGCAATAACCCCCTTGTCATTGGTCCTTCCTAAAGTTAACCAGAAGTTTGTCAGATATTTAACAGCTCATGGAGCAAACTGAGTTTGTGACTTGTTTCACAGAAGTTTGGTCAGTTATTTCTTAAAATTATCAGCTTTTGGTTTAACTCAATTTGTTCAAGAAGGCAGCAGACTGGCCTGAGTGAGGTACTTCCCTCGTCTCCAATTGCACCAGGAGATGCAGGGCACAGCTTTGGCATAGAGTAAGGTACACAATGGTGGTAGGACTGGCCAAAAGACAGGAGGAGAGTAAGCATCCAGCGGTGTCCTCATTTTATAAGAAATTTAATATCTTTGCTAGCGAAGTACAAACCAGGAAAGCTGACAGTGCTCATTCATTGAAAGTAATGAGGTTTGACAGATTTTTCTCAAGGATCACAGGTTGATCCCCTACTCATCAGAAGCAAGATGTTGTCTTGGCATCCATCTATCCCAGAAAATATGAACAATTTCATTTGAGATCATGCTGAAGTCATCATAAAGTTACTGTCATTTGCGTCCCTGCCAGGGTGAGCACTGCAAATGCAAACCAGCCCAGCCTCAGTACACCCACCAGCATGATGTAGCCCTAGGATGGATCAGCAAAAGCTGAAGCTGAGAAAATAATCACTACATGTCCCCAAACTGAGTGCATTGCTTCCATCTCCAGCTAAATTCACCCAGAATTTAGCCCCAAGCTACCCTGAAGTTTTAGTTTAGCAAAGGATCCCTGGGCTTAGTAATTCCACCAGATGATAAGAGCAGTTAACAAAATGTCTTAGCTTTTCTATTTCTGGAGAGCTGATAATTTAGGGCTTGACACCACGTGCAAGTCTTGCCTGAGCAGGAGTCCTGCGTGGTGTAATTGCTTCCTGCTGCGAGGGCACAGCGTCTGGATCAAGGCTCACAGCTGACACCTCCTGCCTGACATCAGGCTGGATCTGACACCTCTCCGTGCCATTGGCACACTCCTGCAACCATTCCTCACCAGCTAGCTTTCTTTTTCAGTGGCAGGAGTGGTGTCAGTGTAGGAGCTGGATGTTTTGATTTTGGAATGATCTGGGAGGTGCAGATTTTATTATGCTAATGAAATAAGAACACAATAGTCCTCTGAAGCATGCAAGCCAGAGGCCAGGGGCAGTGCTAAAAACTTCTCCCACAGGAAAAACAGATACAAGGCTGGCTTTGAGAGTGGGCGTCTTCTACACTAACCACTGCATTGTCAGAAACCACAGCTGTCCACCACATGAGCGAGCTCAGGCAGGCCTGCCTTGGGCGTGCTGACAGGTCAGTGCCTGCAGCCTGGTGCTCCCCTGCTACACAGGGCCGCTCCTCAGGCTCTGCGCTGGCAACCTCGCAGCCCAGCACCCGTGAGGACATGTAGGGCACCAAGCTGAGCTGTGCCAGAGCTGGCCAGTCTCTTCCTAAAGACAAAGGGGCTGAGCAGTCTCCCTGAGCATTTCAAACACTGCCACTTACACACACACGCTTCTGTCTGGCACTTTTACATGTGGCAATTTTTACTGGTGCATGTCTCACAGCACAGGATCAGCGTGAGTCTGCAGAGCAAACCTCCAGCTGAGCACCTGCACAATGCCCTGGCTGGCTCAGCTTTTGAGGTGCTGTGCATGATCCTTCTCTCGTTCCGCTGTTTGCCCTGTCATACTCTTACAGTACATGCAGAACAGCTTGAGTCTTCCTGGAGAAAAGACACACAACAAGCCATTATTAAAATTAGTTTAGTAAACAATAATCAGAGGAATAGTTAATAAGCACAGCTTTGCTGTGTTAAGTAGGAAATTAGATCCACTGCCCCATTACTATTTTGAGTGAGAAAGCAATGATGCCTTTAATTATGCATAGTCTGCTTTATTTGAACTGTGTTGGCTGTTGTGAAGGAAATAATCAATGTAAACGCCTCCTGAGGTCGCTCCTGAGGCAGCCGTGAAATGAACTAAGTGAGCAGAGCAGTGTGTATAATCATATCAAGCAAATCCCCAGGTACCAGCCTGAGAAACACACACATATGATTTATACACTCTCCACAACTCAACACTGACACCCCGAGCCATTTCAACAGCAGAGCCTGCACATTGCACTGAATTCTTACCTACACATTGCTCTGAATTCTTACCTACACATGACAAGTCAAATTTTTGAAGCTGGAATTAATCCTGTGTATTTAAAAATTAACACTGCCTACCCTGAACTTGGTGGGAATCCTGCTCAATTAGAGATTGTGGAACTCAACTCCTGTTTAAAACCAGTTGGTATTCTAGGGACCTTAAGCAGAACTCCCTGAAGAATTTCTGCACACTAAAGTTAATCTTCAGGAGAAGTTCAACATGAAATAAAGTTTAGAACCAAACTCTACTGCAGTGAGAGATGCAAGATTCAGGCTAGAGGAATTATCTTTTAATTCCTGTATTTATTTAATAGCAAACTTATTTTACTTTGTTTACAAAGCTAATCAAATTTTGTTGATGCTGTTTTTCATATTTTTGAGTTCAAGCAAACATTTTAGTTTCAAGTATCCATATTTAGAGCTAATTGGCAGAATCTGTGTTATACCATGAAGAAGAGAACACAACACCCAAAGGAGACTTTCTGTGTAGGCTCCTTCACCAACCACGTTTTGGTGACTGAGGTGCCATGGTAATGCCACAGCTCACCTCACCCCTCCCCATGCTTCACTTCTGTGGAAGCTGCACCAAGAAACTTACTTTAAAAAAAGGAAAAAAAATGGAAAAAAAATGGCAATTGTGTTGTGATTCAAAGTATCACTGCTTGCAGGGAAACCCCGGCGTACACATCACACCCTGGAACAGTGTCTGCAGCCTCTTGCTGTGTGGCAGGAGCCCAGCCTGCTGCAGAGAGCAGCACATGGAGGGTCTCCACTGCTCACACATCTCGGGACAGACCTGGACAGAGCCAGGAGTGCTCCGTCCCCTCCGCTGCTTCCCTTCTGTGCCACCTGCGTCCTCACCCATCTCAGTCTCTGCTGAACTTTCACACTGGTGTTGCCCCCCCCAGAATGAAGTTTCTCAGGTGTCTCATGCAAGGCCACCTGCTCCAAAAGGCCCAGAGGGAAGGGCTTTTTCCTCATAGTTAAACTGCCACAGAGTTTGTTCAGACAGTTCCCTGACATTCTGTGGCTGCCAGGGCAGGAGCCGAGCCATGCCACAGCACCACAGAAGTTTCCCAGCACACGTCGAGTGGCTGTGTCCACACATCTGCTCCCCACTCAACACAAGATTTCTGCAGGTCCCTCACTCCTGCTAAAGGGAGTTTGATCTTTCACTGAGACGTGCACTGGCATGAACTTCACCCTAAAGAGTTAAATCAGCTTTTGCTGTGGAAACTCACATGATAAAAATAGATCCTCCTGTTCTACAGGATCTGCACTGTGTGTGATTTAAGGGCCCTTACTGAACTACCTTGTGCAGTTTGTTTTGTTGCACAAAAATCATACTTGTCAAAAATTCCTTTCTTTCCCCAAGATTCATTTGAATAGGCAATGCTGTACTGGCCACGAAGGGAAAATACAGACTCTTTTTCCCAATTGTAAAAGGAAAGCTTATGCTTCTTAGCATTTTGTCTAGAAATAAAAGTTTTAAGGAGTAAGAGCATATGGTGATTCATAATTTTTATACAACCCACCCCTAAGCATGCTACCATAAATCTTTGAACAGTAAGTCTGAACAGAGGTGTCCAAGATCACAAAGTCATATTTTGTATGACTTCAGACTTCTAAAGTCTAAAATCAAAACAGCTAAGTCCAAAACATGCTAAAAATTTCCAACAGGAGACTAGGGGCTATTGTTTGCATTCTTTGATGGATTTGGCTATTTAATGCTCTTAAAACTGAAATGCTGTAAAGGTGATTCTAAAAAATATATTAGCCTTATGTTTTCTGAGAGTTGGGTAGATACAGATTTGGGTATCAGGACCTTTTTTTTAAGATTATTTGAAATATTGTTGATTGATTTTAGTTTAAAGGTTTTTTTAAAGAGGGCTGTTCTGGTCATCTGAAAAGGCACATCCAGTCACTACAGGCAGGAAAAAAAGCAACTGACATGAGCTCCGAGGGAGGCTCAAGGCCATGATAGATGGAGACTATCACCTTACTACCTGCCCAAGCAGCACTGTGTATTGAGGATATAACCTTTCCAAATAGGAGGTAGAGCATTTCTCATCCCAGGCTCTTGCTTCACCCCTCTGTAACATGCACAAGACATAAAAGCCGTCTCTCAACAGTTTCTGAGCTCTGAGTGCCATGGGGTGATGCTCGTGCTGGTCTGCCAGCAGGACTGGGACCATGGGCTCCCCAGTGTGTGCAGCCACAGAGGCAGAGCTGCTTCAGGAGCCTTGGATGGGTTCCTGTGCCACACACAGAGATGGAACAACCTGGAGCTGCTGTCCCCTCTCTTGAAATCATACGAAAAGAGGCAAACAGGATTCCCAGAGTAGGGTGTGCTGGAGAGGCCGGTCTGCCTGCAGGACCACTGTCACAGGCACTGCCACCCTCTTCACCTGTGGGGCTGCACGGCCCAGGGGCACAGGGGCAGTCCTACAGACTTCCCCCTCTGGCAGAACTTGAGGATCACACAGCCATGCGCACATGTGCACACAAACACATCTGCACACACTCACATTTTCCAGCCCCTTAAAGAAAATAAATCGCATGAGCGTTGTGCATATTTTAAACTGATACCCTGGGGGATTTTCAGACCAAAAATGCCTTAACCAGAAAACTTCATGCTTTCCTTGCTCTCAAAAACTCAGAAGAATTCATATACAAACGATGACAAATACTTCATTCAAACAGACAGTTAGTCCCAGAGCAGAGGGAATAGGGCCAGCTCAAGTAGTTCGGATGGCTGCATGCAGCTAGGCCCTTTGCTTCAAGACCACAGGAATTGTTTATCACTGAGACTCTCCCAAGCTAATTGAAACCAGCCCTGACTTTTGAACCTGCCAGCACTAAAGAAACTTTAAGTGTTTTCTCCTACTGAGATTTGGCCTATGGGGACTGCTCATTGCTCACCCCTCAGTCATTTTCCGTTCTTTGTATTTCCACCTTGAATGAATGCTTGCACTAAAAGATGCTTAAGCAATTCTCTGGTAGAGCACTTCATTTATATGACAATGAAATTTTGAGCCCACGTTGCTCATTTTGCATCCTTAAGGACATTGAATCCAAGTTTGGATTCATCATTAAGGACTCCTATTATAAAACAATATTAATAGTTTTGGGTTTTTTGTGGATTACGATTTACAAATGTAACCTAACGCAAATGACATTTGCAGCATACAGCATGCTCTCACTTAGGATTTTCACAAGCTCTTGGTAGCAAAAATTTAAGTAGGGAGTTGAAAAAACAGTCCCATTAACCTGAAGGTGGTTTAACATTTTCTAAAAACAAGCTGTGAAACATTTCCATCCAAGGGCAGACCAGCCTGGTATGTGCTGTACTGGACAGTATGCTGGCCTGCCTATGCAAATGGGGAATTAATTTTATCCAGTATGTATCTTCATTAGGATGCTGTTAGAACAGGAACACCAGGGTCTAATGCTGTCCTCCAAAAAAACACTGTGGAAAACATTGCAACCATGATTCTCTACTGCTAACATGCAATCCACAGCCTTATCATCGACAGAGAAACAGATACAGGTCACAGCACCAGATTCTGGCAGCCTGTCATCCCAAGCTTGCTTCCAGCCTTCCTAATTCCCCCAGGACACTGTTTGGTGCATCACAGATTAAGTCAGGACAAGCAGGCAGGCAGCAGCACATTTATCTTCTCTGCAAACATCAGTTCCAAGAGAGATTCCACAGATAAGACAAGTTCATTCAAATTCATTCATCTGAGAATAGAAACCTAAGCCAAAACTAACATGCATTTTATGCTTATTTACAGACCACCAGAGACTAAAGGATTCACCAGGAAATTCACAGGTACCTTGTCTGCAGCAGCAGCAAAATGCCACAACTCATTCTCCTGGGAGGTTTCACCACACACCAGCCTGAAGTTCAACCTTTCCCCATGGCTCTTCTCCTGTGGTCCTGCTTCTGGCGCCGAGCTGACCCTGGTCCGTGCAGCAACAAGGAGGGCACTCTGTGCCTGCTGCTGTCTGGACAGATGATCCACCTTGGTACCTCAGCAGTCAAACAGCTGCAAGCCCAAAGGCCCTAAGAAACACTTGCAATGGGGTCACAAAAATAACTTCTCTGCACTCTTAGACTTAAGCACATTTATCTGCCCAAAAACTCAGGGTGCCCTGAAGAGGAGCACCACCCTTGTGCCTGCAGCCAGTCCAGCCCTGAGCCCAGCCCAGCCCCCAGGAAACTGCCAGGGTGGAGCTGCCATTTTCAAACTTCTGGGGAACTTGGCATCAGGTGAAGCCAGCAAAAGGAGCTACTGCCCTCACCTGTGCCTCTCGGGAGGAGAGACACAGAGGATCAGGGAAGACCAATAAAACGGTTAGGTGTCTGTCCCCAGGATTGTTCCAAGATGCACTCGCAATACTCTGCTGGCTCTCTTGTTTAAAGTCCCTGCAGAGATCAGCTCCATCCCTGACATTTTCTCCACATGGTACATTCATTGCCTTGGTATATGGAATACAATTGATGGCTTGGAAAGAATGAGGTGAATGAAGTTTAAACTTCTGTGTAGGCTGTGTCCAGAGGAAGTCTGTGCCCACAGGTTGCCAATTTATAAACCGCCAGTAGCCAGGTCATGTCATAAGTGAATGAGGTAGTGACAATGTCAATGAACAAGAGAGAAGAAAGCATTTTCTCAGTGAACATGTCATGATCTTCTGTAGAGAAAAGGACAAACACAGTGCTCTTTTTCTTGTTATGTACCTTTTTCCAACCTTGCCTCTTGAGGACCTCATCCAAAGAGGACACAGAGCAACCTCATGGGAAGGACAGAGAAGAGTAAACAGCATATGACAGATGGTAGTCATAGTGCTGAAGCACAGTGAGATGATGTTTGGGTGTGGAGATTCTAGACACTGAGACATTTACCTGCTAAGATCAGAAAGGTGAGAGGACTATGTGCCTTTGAACTTCATATGCCCTGAGACTCAGCCACTGGAGTAGGGACTGCTGGAGCAGGAGCTGATGACACAAAACTGTCCACAGGTGTAACGGGGCAGGGGTACATGGGCTGGACCAATATAAGCCCTGTGTTCACAGCCAGGGTCCTGATCACTGTGCTCATGGACACCAGCACATGGGTTCAGACAAGGAGGCTCTTGGGTGTCCCCCTGCTCACCTCATGAACACCTCTCCAACAGGCTGCCAGCCATGCTGGTGCACATCAGCAGGAATTACAACTTCCAGGAGCTCTCCAGACCACAGAAGCAGTATTTTCCACACATGCCAATACTTTCCAACTGTGGGTACTCCTTCTTGACAGGATTTGGGAATGCTTGGGGGCTTTGGATTCACTCCTGGAGCTGGAACAGCCATGTCAGCACGGCACTGTGCCCAGGCTGAGAAATGTGGGGGTGTAAGAGTCAAGTTTATCTGGAAGTGGGACAGGGGGTACAACAGCTTGGGAAATGCTGACAGAGGCTGTTTGACATTCAACCTGTCCTGAGGAAGCTTTAGGAATCTTGCTCAGTATCATGCAGGGATCAGCCTGGCAGGCTCACACGTGCACATCAGTTATTTCCCCCAGGACTGAAGCAGCAGCAACATCCCATCAGCTTGTGTGTGGGAGCAGTCCCAGTGCCAGCGTTGATTCAAGCGGAGAGTCACCCCCAGATGGCACCAGGCCAGCCTGTTGAGTTGTCTCCTCACCCCACGCATCCTCAACCTTTAGGAAGGGAAGAGCTTTACACTGCACCCCTGCTCCGGTTCCACTGCGGGCATCTGTGCACAGCGCAGGGCTGCATATGCAACACCTCACACGGTGCAGCACACAGCCCTTCCTCTGCCAAGAGGATGGCGCCTTCATAGAACATGGGGACAGTCCCACACAGACCTGAGAACAGTGCGAAGGGGCCGCTCATTCCTCCTCCATGGGACACACGTTAAGGTATGCTATCTTACAACACTGCAGAGTAACTAGGGCTCAGTTGCGCAGTCCCACAGAGAGGCCTTCGCCTGCAGCCTGCAAAAATGACATTTGTGGACTGCAAGTTTGCGGGTTAAGGATGTGGGAGACATTAGCTCTCCCCTCCCCTTGAGGGGTTCACACCTTTCACCAGCCTGGAGAACACCCTCATCTGTGAGCTAGGGGGTGACAGGCAGGTCCCATCATCACCCTCCACCACAGATGAACCACTGGGCGAGTATCCGGGGGCTGGTGTGATCGGGGTGGACAGCAGCGAGGACACTCACCTGCCCAAGGCAACAGTACTCAAGGCTGCCCACCACCGTGCCCAGGCTGCTGCCATGGGAGCAGGGCGCCAGCGAGCACTGCGGGTGCTGCGGGAGGGGGGAGAGGGGGGTGCACCACCGGCTCCTCCTCCGGCAGTGCTTTAAAAGAAGGTTTTGGCTGCCGCTGCATTTTGTGCGAAACCTGATCTTGTCAGCGTGCGCGGTGAGCTCCTGCATGCCTACCGCGGCGTCGAGCCCCGCGGGCCCGGGCGCAGCGGCAGCTCCCCTTGGCGTGCAGTCAGCTGGGAGCGGGCCAGGTCCTCCGGAGCGGCCGATAGCCCCGGCACCGACGGAGCGTGGTCCCGGCACCGGCGGAGCTCTGTCCTGGCATCCGTGCAGCTGCCCCGGCACCCGTCCCGCGCTGTCCCAAAGCGCTGCAGGCCTGGCGCAAGGGACGCGTGCCCGGCACAGCACACCTGTGCCCAGAACACGCTGCCTCTGGAACCAACCTGACACCTTTGGATCGGTGCTGGTTTGGGCCGAATTGCTCACTGCCACCAAAACCTGTTTCTGTTAATTTAAAACTATAACACATCTTAATTATAGCTATTAAAAGCTACTCTATATTTATACTTAATAACAGCACCTTTACTGGGGGCTTGAGAGTTCACACTCGCCTGACAGCTCTGTTCTGGAAAGCTTGAGCTAGATGAAGTTGCTTATACTTTACACAAGTTTTGCTCTGCATCAGTCAAAGTATTGTAGATTTACACTACTGCCAGACAAAAATTTAGATGTAAAAATGGGAAATTACAAAGCCAACCTCTAAAAATTCCACCATAACACAATCTGAATTCAAACTCCTGGCACAAAATATTTTCTTTTTAAAATCCTTACGTTTTTAAGCAAGAATCCGTTCCAGCCCACGTGACTCTTGCTGGCAGCCAGCTTAGCACTGCTCCCTACTGTCAGTCCCAAACCCAACAGGAATTTACAGCCTTCCACTCAACATTGTCACTGAGCAAATTGCAGAAAACGAGCTGTGTTCCTCACCACAATTACTCTGTCTCTCTTTTGCACATTTTCCATGCTCTAACCCTAGCATTTGTACTCTGGTCATTGTCCACCATAAGCCACTTCACCCTGCATCCATGTGTTGCTTTAGACAACCTCTATTCCCAACCATTCCAGCATTACTAAATGCACATTGTGAGATTAATTTTGAAGAATAAACAATAGTTTATTTGTTTTGCTTTTCTCAAACACGTGCACAAGTAAAGCTCAATGGCCAGCCCACTTCAGAAACAAGATGTAAAAGAATATCGAAAACAACTGCTTAAAATAAAAAGCCAAGGGAAATGTTTTCCCTGTTCCCCATTCACAGGACACAGGGAGTGCTGCCTTAACATCCCTCAGCAAGGGAGTCAGGATCATGTCCTTACCTCTGGCCACTTGCTTCCTTACACTGCAAGTCTGTGATTTGTCTGGAAGAACAGAGAGGGTAAGAAAAAGAGAGAAAACTGCACCCAAGGTGACACAGAACAGCCAAATGCTCACGTCTGCCTGCCGAGCCTCACTGACACAGAGGATGCACACGGATTCACTCCAAGGGGAGATTCAACTAGTCCCCACCTCTTGGTACAGCAAGTGGCTAAATGTGGCATCATCCTTCACCTACCTAAGTTCTGCAGATCAGCTAACAGGACAGCGTACCCTTTGGGGAAGAAACATGGCATCAACATTTTCTTTTTTATTTTTCCCCTCTGCTGCATCACAATTTGGGTGTTTCTGCAGCATTCCAGCCCCTGTTCCCTACCCAGTCATCTTGGCAGGAATGCTAGCAGAGCTAAAACACAAGACAGCACTGATCCTGAGCCATGACTGACCCCGACCTGATAGTCCCATTTTTTTCACAGAGGATTAATTCATAAAAGATTCCACAGCTCCACCTAAAACTCCCTCCTCTCTGAATTTCCTCATGATGCAATCCATTGAAGTTTCAGGATGGCCTTCATTACAGCATATGCTGAGGCTTCAAATGTAAAGCAGCATTTTGAAAAGCAGCATCTGTCTGCAGCAGGAAACCCCTTTTGCTGCCATATTGAACTCTTACACATAGAGAGGGATGCAGTGCAAGCAGTAAACTCTTGATCTTCTCTCGAAAGTCTCTACTTTCACTTATCAGCCTGACATCTCACAGTGGGGCCACCTGAACAGACGATGGGGCTGGCTCCAGGGCTCGCAGACTGGAACCAGACCTCCGAGGGATGGAGGTGGCCAGCTCCCTGGGACCCTCCAACACAGTTCAAAGTGACATGTTTCAAACAGCCCTCTCCTCCATACCCCATGGCCTTCAAAGCACAAGCAGCTTTATTGCCTGGAGCACGTTAGGATCCGCTCGGGATGTGTGGCAGTCGCTGAGCGAGGATGGAGTGCGCTCGGCAGGGACCTTCGCATCCTGCGCTCCCAGGGCTGTTTGTAAACGAGTTTAAAGGGACTCCACTCTTTGATTTCTGACATCCTATTTCGGCCAGATCTTTGCAGTTCTCTGTCAGAGCTCATGCACAAAGAATTTCAAGCAGAAATACAGTAAACCCCCCAATTTTTTTTTTTAAAAATTGAATAAGTAGATAAATAAATAAAAGTTTCCCAGCAATTGGACTCTGAAGTTCAAGACAAAATTTCTCTGAAGTAGTAAATGAGTTAACACATAATTAGGGGTTTTCCCAAAGAGACTGAATAATTTATGGAAAGTAACTGACATGTTCCTGACATGTTTGGTCCGGTTACACCTTTGCACAGTATTAGGCCGTGACATCACAGTACCAAAACAGTGTTTTCAAAAAAAATCAGTTATTGTCAAGCAAACAGAACAGAAGCTACAGAAACTGATAAACTTAGACCATTTTCCTAAATCACTATTTTATAAGAGGAACAGGAAAACATTCCTAGCTGTGTGCAATGTGTGCAGAAGTCACAGGATCCCACTTGTAACAACTTTCCTTCCCCTTGTCACAGCTCAAATTAATGGCACTTGGGAGGCAATGAGCAGAACTGGAGTTCTCTGCCCAGCTCCTCCAGCAATTTCTTACATGAGCTGTTCCTAGAGGAGAAACCTACTCACCACTGGCCAAAGAGTCACTCTATATCCAAACAGACAAATTTTCCAATACTGATAAATGGATTAACGGATCATACATTTTGCAGAGACCTGCAGGAAAACAACTGTCCTCAAACAATGTGAGGGTGCAGCTCTGTGTGAAGACACAGACGCTGTTTATCTAATGGCTGGAAAGTTTACAAGAAAACAGCAAACTTCGTGCTGTGGTTGTTGAACTGAAGTAGTACTTTACTAGAACCAGGTTTTTTCGGTAATTTTGCGGTTGTAACAACTATTTTCTTTACATACTGCTATAGAAAAGGCACTCTTTTTAACTTAATTGAAGACACTATCAAGAATAAATATACTGGGGCTTTTAATAAAAACAGTATGAGGGGAACATTCAAAGCTAAATAATCAGAAGCAATTTGTGTTCATGAGCAGAATGATGTGTCATTTTTTTTCCTTGCAATGCTCTGTACTGGATCAGTTTTGAAACTGTGGCAAACTTTAAACCTATCTTAAAATAATGAACAGCAGTGAGGGTTGAAGATAGTTTGAAAAATACACTGGAAAGAGAAAACATATGCCACAGAGTGTGGTGCAAAAGTCATATTTCATGCATGACTTTAGAGAATGTTAATAAGGATTAGAACCATACTTCAGCAGAATAACAATCAGTCAGAGAAGTGTAATTAATTTTTCTTTAGATCTCTGTTAGACAAAAATACAGGAAAGATAGTAAAGTTGCCTATAGATTTTGATCCAGTGAAGAAATACAGCCCTTAAATACTTGTTGCAATTGTACATTGTAACTGCAGTGCTGTACATGACTCACTTGCTTTATAGTTGTTGATTTTATAATATTATGAATCCAAAAATATTTTAAAATTCTTTTTTTTTTTTTTTTGCTTTGGCCAATAAATATGATTAAGATAATACATCCAAAAACATATGTAAGCTGTGTATGTGAGACATATGGAAAGCAGATGTGTTCTTCATTTACATATGACCTAAAAAAATCAGCTGATTACCAGAGATGGTACTTTGTGGAGCTGTTTTGGAGGCAGAAGCTTTGTTGCTAGCTCAGCACCATTTTAAAGTAGGCAGATTGCTTCTCTTGTGCCTGAAACCCCAAAGTCAATGCAGCAGATTGCATCCCTGGAACAGTGATCAATTGGCTTCACACAGAACAGCCCAGAAATGGAAAACCAAGGTCATTTGTTTCTAAACGACGATTGTTATTGAAAACCTCTTTTTAATATCTTAAGTGTATGCTCCAGCATATGCTTACAAAACTCCAGTTATGCCTGTAACAACACTCCTTCAACCATAATGACAATAAAAGCCATGCTCAGATTCCTTCGCAAGCCCAATGCTGAATGCCAAAGTCAAAAGGAAAAACTGTGTCTGTCCCACTGGTGGGGAACCACACTGAGGTGGCAGCCACCTCTTCAAAATCACAAATTAAATTCTATCACAATCACAGATCATGGATGTGGCTTTTTAATTTAAACCCCTGTGACGGAAGTTCTCTGAGGGCGAAGTTCTGGTCTCATTCTTCAACTATAGCCAATAAGAAAACAGTAACTTACCATCAGATGCAAAAAGCCCAAAAAACTTTGCTCTCAATAGAAAACACAACCAAGAAGGCATGTTCCCATTCCAGTTAGCATCAGAAGTCAAAGCTGGGCTGCAAAGGGGAGCACCAGAAATAAGCAGTTCCTAAACTTTTTTAAAGCAAAACATCATCTAGTTTTTTCCTCAGCAGAGGTGGCTCAAATGGCAGGGGAGACTGTCAGAGCAATGAGACAGCTTTTCCAAAGCTCGGGCTAATTGAACGCACCACTGATAAATAAACACTTTTTTTTTTCAGGCAGGAATTTGTCACAGTTAGGAAATTCTCACTCTTCTGCCAGGCTCCAGCTTGGCAGCGTCCACGGGAATTGTTCCAGCCAGAGTCCCCTTGGCAGCAGTGCCAAGATGCAAACCTGCTGCTGCTGCCTTGCCCTGGCAGTCAAGGCAACCCAGCCCTGCCTGGCGAGGGCTGGGCAGGGTCAGGTGCCCTGGCTGACTCTGCCCAGCCCCTTCACCATCCCCTCCTGCAGTGGGTGCAGGGCATACCCTCCTCCCAGCAAGGCAGATGTCAGGAAGACCTTGGAGAGCCTCTGCACTCTCCCAAGCCAACAGGCAGTTGGCTTTTTAAAAAACAAACAAACAAACAAACAGACAAACAAACAGACAAACAGACAAACGAAAAACGACCCAGTATTTTATGTCCTGTATCCTATTTTCTCACTGCAGATGTAATTTGAGATTTGCTGCTGCAGCAGTGGCTCCAGCACACCCAGTGAGGTGAGCCCAGGCCCAGCCCCACTGCTCACATACTGTGGCAGCAGCACAGGATGGGGCTTTCCCCCATGGAATCAGGAAAAGGTGCCCACTGTCACTTCCAGCTGTGCTGGGACTGTCTGGTGAAAGCGTGGGCTGCTCGCACCCATGCCTACCTTGGTGCTCAGGGGTGGTCTCTTAGGCATCTCACTGTTGTTTCTGCCTGGGAATAAAGCCATCCTCAAGCCCCACGGGGCCTCTGGTACCTAAGCCTTGCACTGAGCTTGGGTATGGACGTGGTCTCTGACCGGCAGAGACACCAGCACACAACCAAGCACAACAGGACTGGTTTCTGCTGTTTCTCACCTATTAAGCATTAGACCAGAGAGAATCAGGGTTTGTTTCTCCAGCTTGGGCTCCACAGCCTACGCTGTTCTCCCAGTGCTTGAACACGTGTTCAGTACATAATTCCGGCCTACTTTTTCCCAAACCTGGGTGTCAGACTGACACGCCTCTTTGGCTCAGCAGTGATGCTGAGGGATGCTTTGCCCTGGATGCAGTGCAGGCTCAAATCCCTGCACCAGGGCTAGGTCCCAGAGCTCCTGTCCAAGGGTAGGTGCTGCCCCACCGGTTCTTCTCTACTCCTCCCAAGGGCAGGAGCACCAAGATCAACAGGCTGGAATTGGACAGAGCCAATTGGACAGTGGTCAGTGCCTAGACGTTTAGCAGACCTACTGCTGAGCCAGGATCCCGAAGGATTTCTCCTCCTCCTTCTCCTCCTCCATCAGTATTTTTCCTTCCTTGTTCCAGAACCTGTCCTCCTTCCAGGAAATCTCTGTCTATATCAGCAAAGACAATGGGACATGCTGTTATCGCTGGACCCTTGTCCAAAAACTCTTGCTCTTTTGGCTCACCTCCTCTCAGACAACCCTCCACAGGTCACTGTCAGGGCTGGCAGCACACACAGCCCAGCCCCACCACCACTGCTCTGGGTGCCCCTGCCCCTGCCCCCACCCATGGGGCAGAGCAGTAACTCACTTCCCAGTGGGAAATTAAAATCCCACCCTGTTCATCAGAATTACCAAATGCAATAAGCACCAAGATTCTTCCATGATATACCCTAAAAACATAATCCTGTGAGATGTGACATTTTACCAAGGAAAAAGGGCTGCAGAGAAGACCCCAGCCCAGAGGCTTTTAGGGGCATTTTCTCCTCATCCTCAGAGAACTCATGATCTGAAACATCTGCATTGTCTTACACTGGTCATCAAGACCCACTGTCCCTCTGAACTCCAAATGTTTCCCTTTTCTGCTGCTTGATGCCTCTCTGGGTCACAGGACCTGGCTCACAAATCATTTCAGCCTTCAGAGGGGGCTGAGAGTAAGGCAGGGAGGCTCTGAAATTCAATCCCCAAAAGGGTTTTTTTTGTTGGTTTTTTGTTTTGTTTTGTTTTTTGGGTTTTTTTTGGTCCAAACAAACGTTATTTTTCTTTCAATGAGAATGCTGTAGCATCAAGTGATGCTAATGCAGGAACACCAGCCCAAACTCACTGTGGGTGGATGTTTTTTCCCTGTTTACTCTTGCTCAGAGAAGGGCAGGACATGTCAAGGAAAGCAAAAGGAGCTGTTCTGTGTAGCATCAGGGCACACAGTGAGGCTTGGTTCCCTCTAGAAGACGCAGAACATGCTTTATTTCCTACACCTTTCTGCAACAGACACGTTCAGTATTAGGGCAGGACACCCCAAACTGGCACCACAGCTGGCAGAGCTCCAAGGGGAGTGGTAAACAGCCTCCAGGTTCAAACCCAGGATACTAACAGGATGGCAATGCTTTCTGAAGTCCCCTTCTCTGACATACACACAGCCTCATACCACATCGCTTCTGCTTGCATTTAACACTTCATATCTCTCAAACATTCTGGTGTTTCAGTAAGGCTTTTGCCAATATTTTGATTCCCTTTACAAGGGAATCTTCTCCCCAAGCTCACCCTGACATCACACTGCACAATTCACCTATCAGTTAATTGAGCTGAGAAGTTTGCTGATGTTTATGGACCGTACCAGCCTCACAGATTTCCAGGGTACATAACACACTTCTCAGCAGAGCACCTCCAGCCCTATCCATGTTGTGGAGGCCACAGCAAACTGACACCAGATTGCACTCCCAAGATCCCAGCAGAGCTGGCTGTTCAAAGCAAATGTGCTCTGCTGCAGGAAAGCCACAGCCTTGCAGGTTCTGTTTTTTGAAAATAAGAGCCTGTGTATGCTCCCTTTTGCACTTCATGTTGGCAGCCGCTGGTGCTTACAGTGGAAAAACAAACACAGGCAAAGCAGCAGCAAATGCTCCACACACCCCAGACATGGGAAGGCTCCCATCCTGGCTCCTGGGGCAGCCTGGTCCTAAGAAGACATAGAAGAAATTGTGCGTCCCAGGGATAAGCGTGCCTGGGACAGGCCCCAGCCTGCAGGAACCCCAGGCAGGTCGCTTTGCAAAGGACTTTGATATCTGCTGGAGCAAAGCACCACAAGAGATGAAGCATCTGCCCAGGATGGGATGTGAGCACCCACCGGGGAGCACAAGGTCGCCAGGAGCCGGGGCGGGGGACAGGGAGGAGAAAGGGGAATTCCTGAAGGGTGATTTCTTAAAGCATTTAATTAGCACTGACTTTTTACATCTAAAATTACTTAAAAAATGTGCATAGAGATGAAAAATACAGAGGAGCTGGACACACCTTCTCAAATGAGGACTGGTGAATAGTGCTGACAGAACCAGCTTGTAGCAGATGAGTTGAAGGAAGTTTGATGAGGTTTCTCTGCCAGTGGTGCCAGGCTGGATGAAAAGGAAAAAATCTTAAAACTTTCCCATTTCATTGCTTTTGATTACAGCTTGAAAAAATACTTCATGCAAGGAAAAAAGTAATTAATTGGACTATGCCCCAGAATGCAGCACTCTTTCAAAATTTCCCAGACTTCTGTTTCAAAAATTACAGCAACCAGTATAAACTTCACAAATCCACTGAGGAGGCAACTCTTCAAATACCTGTGGTTTCCCACATTTTCCAAGGAAAACAAAAAGATTTATAGTTTCTCATGTTAAATCTGAGGGGCTAAACTTTGAAAGATGTACTTGCCCACCTGCTGCACATGTATTAGTTCTAGCTGAAAAGAAGTCAATAAAAATGGAGAAAGAAGAATTTGCAGAGCTGGTTAAGGTAATAAGATTTGTTTCAGAGCATCTGATCTTTAGACTAACAGACTTCCAAACAGTTGGACAAGTAAATAAAGCACCACAGGGAACCACTATTTCCAATAGGTTACCGCAGGGATATGCACAAAGGAATTCCTACAGCTAAGAAAGGGCTGGAGCTATGAAACTTATAATACCAGCACTGGGATCGATTGCTGACTTCTACAACATTGATCCTGTGCTTCTGAAAAGATGGGGGGTTTAGTTCCACCTACTCTTTTGCCTGGGTGCAAAGTTTGAAGAAGCTCAGTGAGACATTTCACGACATGATCTTACAGACACAATACAAAAGGAAATATTTCCTTTAAAGGTCTTATGTTCTTCAGAGAAATAAAAGCAGAATATAAACAAAATCAGACGGCCTGTAAATCACCCTACCATCTCTCTGGGATTCTCCTGCCCTGCAGACCCAGTTTCCCCGGGCAGCAGTTCTGGGCAGGACCCGCCAGCCCCGGGTCCAGGAGTGGGGCCGCAGGCAGGAGCACGGCACAGCCAGCGAACAAAGCGTCCCGTGTCCCATGTCCATCCAGCACCAAGGGGGTGGAGGTGACACTGTTGTAAGATGCCATCTGATCAGAACTTCTTTTCTGTGCCTGACATGAATAAGGGGATTAGGACGGAGAGTTTCCGTGAGCTCACTCTATCGGACAAAAGGCCCCGAGGTTTAGTGTCACACTGCCTGATAAAAGTACAGGAGGCTGTCAATCACAGGCTCCTAGGTACTTGTGTTGGTGACATAATCTTATTAGAAGATAAACCAGTGAAATCCTTTTCATGATGAAAAGTTACATTTAATTGCCCCTTGGCTTTTCTACTTTTTCTCTTATTCATTTGTCCGTTTAACTTTCTTAGTGTTTGCTATTATGAGAATATAACAGCATACGGATGCCAGCCATCCCCACCACACCTCAAATACGTGAACAACCAAGGGTGCTGAGGGATGGTGGTGTCTGGGCAGGAACAGCACCAGTTGTGATCTTTTAAACAGGAGGTCAAAAGAGTTGCTGAATTAATTAGCAAAAGTGCTCATGCACAGGGATAAAGTTAAATGTTTTGTCACTTGATTTAATACCAGAGAAAGCTGACAAAAAGACTAAAACACGGTAAAGCTCAGTGTCTGTACAAAAAAGGGACTTTTAACATACTCTTACGGGAGCAAATCCATATTAGCCTCAGTAATGTGCCTGTTTCACTTTCAGATTCCTTCTTTTCAGTTTCACAAACAGGCAGCTGATGCTGAGAGTATGAATCACCTGAGAATGAATCAGAAGAAACTTCACAGGGCCAGGAGGGGCAGTTCAGGGAGTGCTGGCATCTGCACCCCCTGTGTGCCCTCCGCAGCCTCTGGGGCCCCCATGCTGCGCTGTGGGCTTGGCCAGGGCGGGTCAGGGTCAGCCTGCATCACACAGGCCAGGGTGACCAGAGCAGCCCTGGCAGCACGGCGCTCCCCCGCCCGAGGAAGGCTTGAGAGGACACCCGCAGGATCTGCACAGGACTCACTTCTAGGAGGAGGACAGGACAGGACAGGACAGACCTCAAAGCCTAGTGCAGAGGAGGAGGCTACGCTGCTGCTGTCCTGCTGTCCCTGGACACAGGAGCTGGGTCACTTGTGTGGCTGTGCAGCCACTGCGGGAGCCTATGTGTGTATCTGCCCTGGACAACAGGCAGGAACCAACGGATATGAAGTTCCACCTGAATGTGAGAAGAACTTCCTTACTGCACGGGTGACCACGCACTGGAACAGATTGTCCAGATAGAGTGTAGAGTCTCCCTCACTGAAGACATTCCAGAACTATCTGGATGCAATCCTGTACCATGTGCTCTGGGCCAACCCTGCTTGCATGGGGAGGTTGGACCAGGTGACCCACTGTGGTCCCTTCCTGCCTTATCCATCCTGTGAGTCTGTGAATGGCCAAAGCCTGGCCAGTACAGGTTACTGTGCCCCAGACTGCCCCAGAAAATGCCCCTGGGAAGTAGATCACTTATCCCACAGCCTGGGCACCTGAAGGCACACAGTTCTTCAACCAGTTGTGTGTGAAACTTTTTCTAGTAAATTGCACTGCAGGAGACTGACTAAAATTAGCTAACTTCTAAATGTGGGAGCATAGCCCAAGCCAGAAGCTTTGATTCTCAAAATATAGATTTTTAAAGCAACTTACAATTTTTACAATTAATAAACTACAAACATATTCTTAGCAAACAACTAGTGCCATTTAATGCTATGGAGTCCCACTAAAGTAAGCTTTATACAAAGCACCTGAGTGTCCATGTTATCCAAATGATTTAGCTCCACAAATGCGAAATGTTCAAAGAAAAAATGAATTCCATTCATTTTATACATACTGTTCTTTATTTTATCCAAGTGCCTGTCGAACAGAAAACAAACTAACACTGGGAGCTGAACTGCTTTGAGAAATTAAATGTGTAACTCTCTCCCACAACTCAGATGATCTTAAAGGAAATAAGTCCTCCAGAGTTCTAGAAAACCACATTTTCATTTAAAGACTAACAAAAAAATATCTGACAAATGCCTTAATACTTTGATTGTTTAGTGAAAGTTCATATGAAAAATCATAAGAGAAAGATCAGAGTGGCTGATGGCAGAAAAAAACAGCTGAAAAATATGATGTAACATTGGTTAAACCAGTGGTAGTTGGTGATTTAGTGAAAAAACTATTGTTGCCTTACTGTGGTACTGGTCACACGTCACTGGCATTCCACAAACACTTTGCCGGTAGAAATCCAACTCCAGCTTTAAGCAGGGCAACTTCAAAACAGTGCAACATATTATAAATTAATTATCTTACTTATTATTTTCTCCCAAAACAACAGTTTTAATATCACGGATATTTACAAAATCCTTTGTTACATTTTTGAATGTTTAATCATATTTCATATCTGTCAGTTCTGTGTCCGGACACTCCCATTAGTACACCCGAAAGCCTGTCAAAAACATTTGCATACAGGTTATTTGCTCGGCACCCAAATTCCTCTGATTTTTTTCTGAAATCAACAGGAGATGTAGAACAAGTTCAGCCCCACTCAGCCCCTATCTTGGTCACCCCCATTTCAAGGCTGCAGGGTGATCCATGCAATCAAACTCCTACAAACGAGTGTTTCAAAGGTTCTGAAGCAGCGGTGAGGGAAAAACAATGGGTGAGCTCGGTGCAGAAATTTATTTTTACTGATTGAACTTAAGCAAATCCAAGGAACAATTAGGAAGTGCTGTCAACTAAAGCCTGAAATCTAAGCAAGTCGCCATTCAAAGCACAGTAGGCCCTTATAAACAGTTAATCCACGCAGCTGCAGTAGTTAAAGCAAACACACTGCCCTTCACTGCGCCATCAATTACACCTTCCCAGAAAAAATTACACAAACTTTGCAGGATTTTTCAGAGAGAAGATGGATTCTTTTGGAGACTTGAGGTCAAGGCTGGACTGTTTAAAGTATATTATTAACAAATAAACATTTATTGCAAAAAAACCCTATAGGCCTTTGGGGAGGAAAATTATGTTATTTTTGGCATCAAATGACACAAGCCATTTATGACATGAATGGCTATCACCAACAGACTGATGAAATGGCAAATGTCTCCCACTTAACTTCCCTTGGCTTCCTGAATAAACTTTTTCAAACACTTTTTTCCTTCTGAAATGGCAATAAACTCCATGTAATTTTGGTTTTCTCTCTGTTATAGCTATTTCAAGATCTGTAGGTGGAAAGGGTTGAAGGTACTTCCAGATGGAAGCTGAAGACTCCCCAAAGACTGGTGAGGTGATGAAAATCACATTGTTGGGATCCGGGGCCATGGATTGCCCTTGTTTGCGTGTATTCCTGCCTGAGTGACAGCGTCCAATTAGCCTTTGGATGGTTGGGTGAAGAACCTGAGGTTTAATTGTGGCATCCAACAAATTGAATGTTAGAACCCTTGTCACTGAATGTATCCGCTACGCACTCAGACTAACCCCTGCCAAAGCACAAGCCAATTTTTTTAAGAAAAAAGCCACAAATGGGACAGGCTTCAGTTACTCAAGACAACCAGTGTTCAAGGGACATGAATGAAGGCAAGACAGCGCACTTGCCTTGGGCCTGTTTTCCAACCTTTCTGCAGACACACCAGCTGAGCAAGCCCCACTGCTGCTGGCACTCAGTCCAGGCACCCTGGGCCAGCTGTAGAGTGCAGCGGGACCAGAGACCACCCTGCACTGGCTTTGCCACGAAGAATGCTGCAGCTACCAGCACTGCATCACCCAGCCCTCCTGCCCCTCTTGCTGCTGCTTCCCTCTGTGGGCAACAACAGCAGGATGGGAAGGACACTGCACTGGGCAAGACTGCACTCCCTGTAATTGCTCTGGAATCCCTGGGGATTCTCCCACATAAAATTAATGCAGGCGCCATCATGGCTAATTTATTCTACACTCACAAAACCATGCTGGGAACTAGCCCCAGCATGGGCTGCAAGGCGAGGCAAGATTGAAGGAGCTGGTGGGAGCTGCACACCTCAGAGAGTGCAGCTCCCTACAGCTCAGGACACCCCCACACAAGTTCAGCGACCCCACAAAGGTCACGCATGCCCCTGGAGCCCCAGTGCAAGACATGAAGGAAAGCTGCTGCTGAAATACAAACTCTGCCTCCTCCGTGGAACTTTGTTCCACAGCAGCTCCGGCCAGGAGCAGCCAGGGCGCAGCGGGAATCCCTGGTAGTAGGATCTGCCTGTTCCTCCATTACCAAAGGAGCTGTCAGTGATATTAACACTTTCTGCTCCCGTCAGCTAAATCACTTGTTTGTTGCAGCTCCAAGCAGTGAGCCTGGCAGGTTCAAATGAATAATGCCGTGCAGAGATAGCATTGCTGCAAGATTACACTGCCATTTCTTCCCTCAAATTGTTTTACCCCATTTGTATTTTTGCACTGTTTGCACACTTAACAATAACCAGCCTCACTGCCAGTGCTAACGTTCGTGTAGGGTCCCACCACTCTTTCTGTATCGACTGCAGTGTGAGTGAGACCTGACCCCACAGGGTCAAACTCCATAGGGGAAACTTTTCTAATTGCCAGATGAAGCCCACGCCAAGATCCACCTGTGAATACATGATGTTAAACTGCGACTTCTGCTTAGGGTGGGTGAAAAGCTTAGGCCTGTGAAAAGCCACATCCCCAAAAACTGCAGTGAGCAGCTCCACTAAGCCCTCATTAGACACTTGCTGTCAGGTAAACTGACCTTGCCTGACACTGCAAGCTGCTGCACGCCAGGGCAATTGGCCTCACTGGCACTGCTGGGAGCAGGGATTTGCTGGCTCAAGCCCCTGCCCGGGGCTGTCGAGTGGCAGCGTCAGCCCCTCTGCACAGGGAATGTCCCTGGCTGCGACGGCTGCTGGAGAATGCACTGCCAGCCCTGCAAGCACTCGCACACCGCACCGAAGAGGGCTCCTCAGGGATGGCAGGTACTGACTCCAGCTTGCACGTGCACACAAACATTCACGGAACAGATATTTAGTCTGTAGACCATGATTATTAACAGTGGGGTGGAGGATGGGAGAGGATCAGCTCTTCTTCTTCTGGCAAGTCAGAAATGCTGGAAGACCAGCAGAGCCACCTGTACAGGTAATCTGCACGACCCTACGCCACTTGCTCCCCTGTGCCAGCTGCCATCCATCCACCACAGCCCATGGCTTTGGACCTTGTGAGCCACCAGCCACACCACCACAGTTCCAGTATCCTGAACACATCCTTCTGCCAGGATCTCACAGGTTAAAGATACAATTGCTCTGGGGGGTCAGTGTTTGAGGAGAACTTGGCTTTTCTCACTAATGAGCTTTGGCAGGCATCGTGCCACAGCCCAAGGGTCCAGTCCCACTGAGCTGCCGGACCTTGGCTCCAGCTGTGCAGGGACAGCCCAGCCCCTGCCGAGCTCCTCTGCTGGGCACTGGAGACCTGTCCCCATCAAACCGTCCCCATCCACAGGCTGCGCCACACGTGCTCCCTCACTAACACACAAGGAACGCACAAGTGCCAGCCTCTAAAGAGCAGTGGTGCTTCTCTCTATCAGAGCAATCCCTGGCTGTAACCAAAAATGCTTTAAAATGGTATTCACTGTTTCTTCTGCAAATTCAGCTTGCTTGCTCCCTTATCGTAATACTAACATGATGAAAGCAACAACTGCAAAAAAAAACCCCAAACTGATGTAGACAATTATTCTTTGTTTCATTTTGTTTTGTTTTTGTCATCAGTGAATGGTGATTCAGGTTACACTACGGAACAAGCATGTGAAAGTAAACTTCCTGACAGCTACCGGGAGGATTTGGTCCTCAGCATGTGCACATAAATCCCATCAGCTCGTACTGGGAGAGTGCACGTGCGCTCTTGTACATTATAAATAAAACACTGATTGCAGTAAAATCAAGAGCCAAATTCCCTCCTTTGATGAGCAAGGATAGCTCTCAATGAAGACAATAGGAATTGCATGTTCACAAGTTCATGTCAATGTTTGCAGAGGAAAATTTTGTGCATATTAAAGAAAATATTATGTTTTGGAAGCAAAGAAATGACCTCCATGACAAGTGTTCTATTTGCCTGTTACAGGAGAATCAGAGCACAAACACTTATCAAGTCCTGAAGAAATGTGTTACCTTATTTATGCTGATATCAAGGGCATTTAATCAATCTGGGCTACAGCAGTTCTGCTGTATCTGTGAGGAAGATCATTGTAAGATTTCTAATCCAAGAAAATAACAAACTGAAATTAGCCACTTTAACAATCCCTCTACTGTAATACAATCTCAGAAAAGTTTACTTGTTCGCTGCCCACAGGCAAATAGTTTTTGAAAGGTAAAACCCCCATTCTGTGAGAGCGAGGTGATGAGCCATGCACAGGTGGGCTGGGCCAGGCTGCTGGGGTGCAACCAGACCCTGTGTGTCACTGGCAGTGCTGACCTCAACACTGCACCCCCCCGAGACAGCAGGCACTTAATGGTGACTACAAATACCTCATTTTAAGGGTTTTGCTTTGAAATAATCTGCATTAGAACTGCACAACATACCACACATGGCATTTCTACTTATGAGGCATATTCAGCACACAGAAAAGGGCCATGGCAGCACACTTACTCAGGGTACGTGTTGGTTGTATAAGAGGAGAAAACAGTTACCAGTAATTTGTGTTTTAACAATAAGAGTCTATTTTGCAAAATGGCTGTTTCAAGAACAGCCTGTTGAGGCCCAGGAACAGAAGCCCTCGTCCTCCCACCCTGCTCCTGGCAGTGCTGCTGGGGCCAGGGGCTGGCTCTGGGCTCGTGGCTGCAGCAGCCACGGCTGATGGACATGGCTCTCACGTGCAGCCAGAGCAGCTGCAGGTATGCCAAAGAGTAAGGCAAGGGTAAGACAGTATTGCATTTAAGAAGTATAAATCTAGCTAAAGCAAGTCCAGGAATGTAAAACGAAGGTAAGGTTGATATGTAAAAATAATTTTTAAAACTAAAAGGAAAAAAGTAGAATATGTCTCAATTTTGTATTGAATTTAAAGAGGCTTCTAAAACCAGTGAATAATTTGCCTGAACAAGGTGCTGAAGATTCAGATCTATATTAGCATGCATGTTAGAAACACTAACACTGCATTTAAAACAAAAACTCAGGCTCATTTTACCTTATGAGTATTTTCTATTTTTTTTCTCTTTTATACTTTCGCCTCTCAGACTCAAAAGCATAGCTTGACTTTCGACATTTATTTTAAGTTAGATGTGAAGCAATTAATGTATTTTTTTACTTAGTTACTCATGGAGGAAAGTGATGTCTCCTTCCCAAATGTAACCAGTGCTGTTAAGGCTACACTGCTGCAAAATGAGGTTATCTCTCTGTTACATTATATAAAATACCATAACTCAGAAAACACCTCTGCTTTCTAAATAAATTCTAATACTTTTTTATCAAAAAGATCAGTTTTCATTCAGAGCTTTGGCTATACCAAACCACAACTACACAGTCTGCAAGGTGGATATTCAATAGAAACTTCCTGCTCACTTCATTTAGTTATTTCAATTCACCTGGAGAAAGGAAAATTCTGATCCTAATTGCACCCATTTATCTGCAGACTCCTACAGTTCCCTCGTTTGGCTACTGCAGACTCAGCTGTTGGGGCTCATAACACATTGTTACTTATAACTAATTTTGTCCTTTGTTTCAAAACAAACGTGGAAATTTTATGTTCTGCAATGAACAAGAAACTATCATTTCATTGTAAGTCAATCTTTGCCTTGTGAGTAATGTAATCATCCCAAATCATGCCAAAACCCCTTCCTACCACACCAAACCCTCCCAGAGCAATACCTGATTTGTTTACCTTCACTGGAGATTGCTGATCAAGTCACTTCAGCTTTTTATTTATTTATTTATTTATTTATTACCTCACTTGAGCATTAACACGACTTTCTAAGTGGAGAAAAAAACCTGTGGGCAAAGAGAAGAATTTTTCTGTTTTTTGAAAGTCTGTCATTTGCCCTTGTACACCTTCTGCAGAGGACACAGCAACGACCTTTTTCCATCTTGCTGGGGTTCAAAATCCACAGCCTTTCTCTGACTCTGCATTTTACGCAACTTGTGGCACGGTGCAAGCTCGCCCAAGCAATGTAAAATCCTTTTTTAATTTTGCCCTGAAATGTTGCTGTTATATTTACGCTCCACATCCTCCCCAAGTTGCCCCGAGCCCCCGGAGCGCAGGGAGCTCCGTGCACGGCAGGCCGGCGCGGGCTCTGCCCCCAGCCTGGCAGTGACAACACGCACCAAGTAGCCACCGAGCCCTCCCTCTTGCCCCGAAATCGCCCCAGCGAGCCGCCAGCAGCCAACCGTGGGTGCTCGGGGGCGGCTGCGGGCAGGGGCTCCCTGGCAGCCGGGAGGGCCCCCAGCCGTTCCTCGAGCGCCGAAACCTCCCAAACCTCCCAAACCTCCCGCTGGCCTCCCCGCCCAGCGCGCAGGGGGGCTCGGGTCTCCTCTAATCAATCCCTTTATCTGCCGCACTCGACATTCCAGAAGAAAGAGGTATTAAATAAAGTGGAATCAATTCCTGTTACTGCAAGAAACAGCAGATTTAGTATAAATCCAAATTTCGTCTGGAATGAAAAAAAAAGAAAAATAACAGCTGCGTTAGGAAAAGCGTACTCTCCTTTTTCTCCCGAATATTTCTGCCCAGATGTGTGACCAAATGCAGCAGCCGCTGGCTAAATCTGCCCCCCCCCGCCCCCCCCGTTCAGGTTCACCAGAGCAGTGAGCACTTTAGGAGATACCAGGCTTACAGGCTGCTCCAAAACGGAGGGAAGTGACAGGGGTGTGTATTTACCATTGAAATACACTAATAGCATAATTAGTTTAAAAAGAGACATTATAATCCAGCTGTTTTATCATGCTATGTTATTGACAGTTGGAAAGGGGATGTATGCCTTTGAACTACCTTAAAAATTTAGACAAAAAAATAACAGACTCAGTTTCTAAACAGAATGCAAAATATTCCCGTTTGTTATAAGTGAAGAAATTTTTGCAATTTATTTCTCATCTATGTTGTTGTGGTTTTTTCCCAGGGTGGAAGTAAAGCATTATATATTATACTCCTGTTAATTTAATTGCATACTGCCTACACTGCTCAAAGATCTTCTCTATCGTTTTCTGCCACGGATCAGTGCAAATCGCGTCTTTCCATTGCAATTATTTTGTCCAGTGTTGCAGTGATTGCAGCAGCAAACCAAAATGTCTCCCCAAATCCTGAAAACACATTCCATCCCAGATCCCCGCCAGCACNGGCGCGGCCCGGGGGACCCGCGGGGGCCCGGCCGCAGCACGGCCACTCTGCTGACGTCACCGGCTGAAATAACAGCCGCCTTTCCTCGCTGCTCCCGCTCTGCCGACTGCTTCGGGATGCCACAAAAGTCTGATCGTACAGAGCACTTTTTATGGGGCTGATGAGACCGACGGTGCAGGGCCGGTGGGATTTTCAGAAAAAAATGCCAGAGTATTCCAGTGACTTGGAAAAGCATTTTTAGTGGATGACATAACTTTAATCATTACTCTATGTCTTGGGCATGTGCTTAGGCTTCTCCTGTCTCTAAGTTTCACCTGGTTTCTGTGTTGTTTCCTAGTGACCCGCACAACAAGGACAAGTGCCCGTCCAGCGCAGGGCGAAGGCAGCTGGAGGGACCCCCGGATCCACACGGTTCTGCTGAGCTTACAGTGCTGCGCGGCTGCACCCGAGAGCAGAACAGCTCCTCCGTTAAAAATAAAACAGGAACACTGGAAACACATCAAATCCTGCCGTTAGTGGATTGCTATTGTCCACTGTGCATGCAGCAGAATCCGGGAGATTTGGTCCCTCCTGCACCGGGCTCCTACCACATTCCACAGCCCGCGCTCTGTGAGAAATAACAGTCACAAAACCGAGAGACACTCACTGACGGGGAGCTTTTGTTATATTTTGAATCTAAAACGCAACTGAACTGAGAAACATCAGCCTCAGTGCTGTGCTCGCGTGAAAGCATTCCCAAAATCTGGAGAGGGCAAGGCTTCCCCGCAGCATCGAGGCTTCATGGGGTTTCCTTTCCTTCCTGCGAGGGACGTGTTGCTCCGTGCTGACTGCACAGCAAAACCAAGACCAGCCACCGACAAGAAAGGACTCAGAGATGAAGAACAGAAATACATGGTGGGTCTTTTTTAACAGCATCCAAAATTGATGCTAAAACAATACCTGACACATCTAAAAGAACAGAAGTCTGAATATTTCTTTTTCTCACCCTAAGCAAAACTTAGAATGCATTAATGAAAACTTATGAAATAGCATCTGTGGGTGATTGTTATCTGGTCCCTTGAATAAAAACCTCTTTTAGAGCCTTTGTTTCCAGAACTAAACCAGGAATACAGATATTTCGATAAATTATATGCATTGCTCTACATATGACATACATATCCTGGAACAGTTATTTTTCATAACATATCTTTTTTTACTATCAGCAAGAACCAGGGCAAATCGTTATATAACATTGGGCGGTGAGGGAAAATCAAACCAGAAAAGCATAATCACAAACAAAA
>WAAG01037692.1:0-18150 GCA_013390105.1 Tichodroma muraria | reverse complement strand
CGGGGCGAGCGGCGGGGCCGGGGAGCGCGGGGCTGACCGGACCGGGTGCTGTGCAGGGCGGAGACGGCGGCGCTTCCCAGCCCTGTACGGGCCGGACAGGCCTCCAGCCTGGCGGTGCGCGGCTGCCGGCCCCAGCTCTGCGGCAACACGGCAGCGGGACGTGGGGGGAGACCCTGGGCGGCCGCGTGCCACCGGCTCACTGTGTCCTGTTTTTCTCCACCCACAGCCGGACTGTGCAACTCGCTCCGCTGCGGAGCCCCGGCCTTCCCCGCTCGGCCAGCGGCCGACGCCGGTGCACAGAAAAACGCCCGTGGCGGGAGCGTTCGGGGAGTCGGGGCACCAGGCTGCCGGCACGGCGCACAGCTGCCTAGCCTCGGCACCGCCACGGAGACCGGCGGCCGCCCCTCGGACGGCCTCGCTGCCGGTTGTCCACGGAGCTTCCCAAAACAGGGCGCTCCCCAGACCGGCTCTGCAAGCCCGCAGCTCCGACCGAGCCCTCGGCGACGGCTCCCGCCGCCCGGTACCTCCACGTCGCGGGGCCTCTACCCCGGCCGCCGTCGTGCGGGGCAGACCCAGGACCTGGCCGCGTAGGCTCGGTAGCCCTAGCGGAACGGCCCCGGCCCGGGAGGAGCCGCCGCCGCCGGCGCACGACGGTGACTGATCCAGCCCGCGCTCCCCCCTCGGAAGGATGGATGTGAACGAGCTACTAAGTGTAGTTACTAATAACAATAACAATAAATTATCGGACTGCTGCTCAGTAATGCAAACAAATGTTTCTCGAACCACGCGGAGTCTCCCCGTGTCTCGCAGCAGCCCCACCGGGACCGGCCCCTCTGACGAGCGGCTGTTCCCCGGCCCAGGGAAACGACCCTGTTCGCCCGGCGGCCTCACGGAGCAGGTGACAGGGTCAGTGATCAGGGACGGCTCCAGCCAGGGTGGCCGATAGGAGAGGTGGTGCCGGCGGTATCCGGCAGAATGCGGTTGGAGGCCGCGCTGCGTGAAAAGCGGCGAGCACCGAGCCGGTATTTTAATTAAGCAGGACCTCTTTGATACAGGCCGCTTGATGCTATCTATCTCTGCTCTCTGTTCCCGTCACGACAGCATTCGGGTAGGAAAATTGCTGAGCGAGGCGGGTCAGGCAGGGCGTCGGGACTGCGCCGAGAAGCCGGAAAGCCCCAGGGAGCGGCGGGGGCTGCGCAGCGCTGGGAGTCCTAACCCCGCCGCGGTGCGGTGCCGCAGTGTGCCTTTTCGGGGGGCCTGGAGGAACGGGAGCCAATTTACCATGATTAAAGGCACAGGCGAGGAGGCGCCACGTATTTGCATGCGCCTTCATCTTCCCTAAGTGGATTTTTGAGGGCAGCGCGGCAGACAAGCTCGGGCTCCGCATTCCCTCCGCCCGTGGAGCGCCCGTCCGGATGGCCTCGCGGTACGGAGAGCTCGATCCCCCTGCCCGCCCCAAGGAGCCGCTGGACCGGGCTCAGTACCAAGGCCCGACGCGGAGCAGCTCGCCACCCTGCCCCTCCTGCGGCGCCCGGCGGCTCCGTGCCGTGCCCGCAACTAGCCCGGCGCCGGGCACGACCCGCAAGGGCTGCGCCCGAGGCGGAGGCTGTTCCTCAGCCTCATCAGGCCCCCGGCTCTCGCTGCCCGCTAGGGCCGTGTTACTGGCGCAGCCCTGTCCCTCACCCGCCCTGAGCCGCAACGACCCAACAGGCCAGGCAGACGGTGGAGGCCCCGTGACAGCAGCGACGGGTGCCGGGCTCGGCTCCGGCTCGCACCGAGCACAAGCGCTCTCTCCGGCCGCTCGCCGGGGGCAGGGACCCGATGGTGCGGGCGTGACGAGTCCGGCTGGCAGCAGTGTGTCGCGCACATGTGCCCCCGCGGCGACCGATGCCAGGTGCGAGGCTGGGGGCAGAGTTTACCGCCAGTCTCTGACGGCTCCGCGGGTTTCTCAGCCCAGGGGGTGTGGGAGGGGTCCTTTCCCAATTCAGGGCAAATACCTTCGTTTCACTGGGAAATTCAACCTCTCCTTGGAGCTGGATCCATTATACGGGTTTAATATCCGCTCTTTTACAGCTCAGTGCTGTAAAAGGCAGCAGCCAGGTCTGTGAACTCTGACATGTGCACCCGGGGGGGGCGGGGAGGGGGGGGAACGACAGGACCTGACGGCGCGGGGAACTCCTGCGAGCGCAGCCTTTCATCTGCGTAGCCTCTGCACTGGCCCCGCCGGCCGGAGCGGGATGGGGGCGGCGGCCCCCCACCCCTGCTGCCCGCCAGGGCCCTCGGGGCCCCTCCGCGGCCGCGGGGTTCGGCAGCCTCCGAGGCGTTTCCGGGGGTCTGCAGTGCCCCACCGCTCCCGGGGAGCGGGCTGGGCCGGCGAGGCAGAGGCCGTGCCCACACCGGTGCCCTTCCCCGCACAGACATTCGGCAGGTGCCCCAGGAGAGCGGGCGGGGGCCGAGGGGACCAGCGAGCCGGTCCGGGCGCTGCCTGTCCTGGGGCTGTCCCTGTCGGCGGGACGTGCTCCCGCAGGGACACGATCGGCAGAGCCGAGTCTCCCGAGCTGGCGTGAACGGGTCAGTGGGACGGGAAAGGACGAGGCCACCCCAATCTCCTGCTTTTTCACCCGAGAATTGCCAGGTGCGTGGAGTAACCCGGGATGGGGCACCGGGCCAGGGCCGACTGCGGGGCACGGCGAACGCTCGGCGCCGGCCGGGCGGCGTCGAGAACGGGGCGGGAGCCCGCTCCGCAGGTTCGACAGCTGCGCCAGGCTGTCCGGCAAGATCCCGGCAGCCCCGGGAACCGCCGCCCCCCGAGTAATATCTAGGGTTCCCGATGCAGGAGGGCTGCCCATGCCGAGTGGCGCTGGGAGCCGTCGAGCCGGGGCGGCGGCGGAGAGTGCGCCCACTCGGCTGCCGAGCGCGACGGGACCGGATGGAAGCTGGCTCTCGTCAGAGGGCCAGCTCCTCGGAGGAGGAGGGAGCTAGCCGCTCCTCTGCTTTTCCGAGGCGCTGCAGGATCGTTTCTGTAGGTTTAATCGAGGAACCTAAATACAGTTTGATTTTCAGGGGGAAAAAAATAACAACAACGAGAACTCGTTTCCTTTTGGTTCTGGGAGGCCTCTCCGTTATGACTGACGTTTCCCCCCGCCGTGCCGAGGGGAGCGCGGGCCGCGGCCGTCCCGAGCCGCTCTCCTTCTCCCACCGGGGCCGCCCAGAGCTCCGCGTAGGGCCAGTGAAGCGCGTGGGCCAGGCAGTACCGCTCAGACATCGCTTCGCCGCCGCGCCCTTTGCGCGCCTACGCAGAGCCGCTGCCCCGGCTCTTCTTGAAAAGAGACGTGAAAAAACGCGTTGGGGAGGAAGAGGAGAAAAGAGGAGAAGACTCTGCCTGCAGACGACGTCGCTTTTACGTAAAAATATGAACAGCAGGAGCTGCAGTCAGGGGTGACGGCGTTGCAGCGGCTGCTGAGGCACTCCGGAGCTGCCTTTGTCAATAGAAAACGATCACGTACAACGGGAAATATCAGAAGTCGCGCGAATAAGCAGCGCTGCCCTGAGCGGAGCGCTCCGCTCTGGTTTGTATTAGCGATTATTGTGCTGTCATTAAGGAATGCAGCGGTGGAAGGATTTGCTTCGGGACTCGAAACACACGCGGTTCAAGGGAGAAGCAAAACGCTGCAGCCTGTGTGCCGCACTGAAAGCGGGAATAACGCTGAACAAACCCCGAGAGAGGCTAAGGGGGAGCCGGGGTAGGCCGTCCCTCCTACCCCCCAAGTCGAGCCCAGTGCCGGGAGCCGCTCCTACCCCGCTCCCCTCAGACCCTCCTGCTCTCCAGCACCTCGCGCCTGGCAGCCCGTCGCGCCGAGCGGTGCGTGATGCAATTCCCAGCATGGGATTCCTCACCTGCTGCCAGCTGATCTCTCGGAAAACGCATGTGAGGCTGCAGGCTCTTCTGGCAGCGTTTCCTTGTCCTCTCCCCTTTTCTTGCACGTCTGAGTTACCTGACATGCTAGGTGCTGGCAGGGTGAAACCTGGAGCGGTTCTTGGAGTGCTCCGGGACCGGCGGGCTGCCATCACCCCTGCCGCGGCCGCTGCCCGCGCTCCTGCCGGCGGGCAGGGAGGAACACGGTTAATTTTTCGTCCCGTTATCAACAAGCCCAACTTATTGCTTACCATTTCTATTTCTCTCTAGACGTAAATTTATGTAAACCCAGCAGTGGCATCGAATTGTTAAGGAATCTCTTTCCCAAGGTCTTTTCCTGGAAGAACCCCTCTGATCCTGCGGCTAAAAAGTTATCATGGACAATAAGCACTTTCACCCTCAGCCTCAGTTAGTCAAAAACAAATGAGTCCATATGACACCCCTTCCCGCAACACAGACTTGCTCATCTCAAAACTAGAGACCTGGATATTTTTCGTTGGAGTCGCGGTGACCGATTCTGCCTTAATCGAGACGTTTCGGGGCTCAGCATGTGAAAACAGGGAGAAAGAGTCAGAGGGCGATGGAGCAGGGTCCCCGTTCCTAGACCAGTTTTGGCTTTGCTCTTTCCGTAGGGTTTCCCTGGGTATTTCTGAAGTTCAGTATGTGCATAACGGATGGGGAAAGATGTTCTCCAGGAACAGACAGTTTATGCGACTCTTTACAGTTTATGCGTGCCCAAAAAGTCACATTTACTACAGATCGGAGCATCCTTCCAGCCTGGGTGAGAGGGACTGTAAAGAGAGAACTGAAAGACTGGATTGAGAACTTCAGACTGTGATTTTCGATGTGGTGCCTGCGGATAAGAACACATTCGCGTTTTCAGTCACGATCACCTGAAAGCTCGGTCGGGGTCAACATACCACCCTCGCGGTGCTTATGCTCATGATCTTATGCTTTAGACGAAGTGAGCTCCGTTGCAAAAATTCTGATTTGTTCAATCATTTGCCCACATAGAACGAGCTCCGTACGTACTCAATTCCTCATCGTTGCTTAAGCCCGATTTAGAAAACAAAAAAAACCCTAACCCCTGAGTCCCAAGCAGCCCATCATATAATCTGATCGACAAATGCATTTACACTCCCGATTCTGGCTGCGGCAGTGCGATCGAGGCTGAGGGGCACTCCAGCAAAGCACAGGCTGCGCTCTACGGCCGCGGACGGGCCCCGGACCGGAGCCAGCCCCGCTTCGCCCGGCTCGGGGCCCCGGGGGCTCAGAGGGAGGATTAACAGCAGGACCGGCAGGAGAGAGCCGGCCTGCCCCGCTGCCGGCGCGGTTCCGCACCTGGCCCAGCGGAGGCTCCCGGCGTGCGCAGCCCCGGCCAGCGCTGCGAGACCCCGGGCAGCTCCGGTCCTGCCCCGGCGACGGAGCCAGTATCTGCTAGGACAGACACCGAACTCAGATTCTTAAGTATCAACAGCACATGAGCTCCTGAGTCTTAATTTTTATAAGTGTCAAGGAATAAACCCATTGCTCATAAACGTAGGGGCGGACGGAGTATGTTGATGGTTTTGTATACGAAAGTTATAAAATTACTCTGGGGGCCAATGCAGCCCGTTAAAGCGGCACCCAAGCCCCGATTTCCTCCGTGTGACAGCTGGTGAAGGGAAAAATGGGGGGTCACATAGACTCTCCCTCTCGCACGGGGGAATCTCGCCGCAGAGCACACAGAGGGCAGGGTTCCTCCCTGCGCTAGCTCCCAGCCACCAGCACACACAGAGCCTGCAGCACCTTCAGAATTTCGTTGCTGACACCTTTTACGCTAAAGAATCTTTCCCCTGCCTTTGTATGGGAAGCAGGAGTTGCAGTCAAAAATGCCAAGAAAAATTGTGGTTAATTAGTAAAATAATACATTTAAACAATACATTGATGAGATATATTAAGTTATTGATATAATATTAATATTGATATCAATATTATCGATATTGATAATATTGATATTGAGATACATTAAGATATTGATACATTAAGTTATATGGGAAAAAACAGGCGTGAAGTTTGCAAGATTTTGAATTTTCAAGATCAATTCTACAAAGAAGATAAACATCGCACATTGTCATTTTGTTGGGAAATCCAAAAGCATCTCTGCTGCCAGAGCAGGAGGTATAGAGGGCAAAACACGGTATGGATGAAGAGGAATTTTCAGGGTAACGTTTTATTTCCTAGTGGCAGGTGAAAGACATACAGAACAGTTGCTATTGGTGGTTAAGCAGTTTTCAGCACTGTGAGATATGGAGCTGAAAACATCGTATCCTCGAGCAAGAATGTGTGCTTCTAAAATATAATTATGTTGGAAAAATAGCATTTTCATTTCAATTACAATTGTTCTACGAGAGACAGATGTGAACCGCTAAAATGTTTATAATGTAGCTCAACAATAAAAAAAGAGATATTAAAGAAATATGTGTCACTGATGGGATTTGATTGGCATGCTGTATTAATTACAAGACTTTCACCTTTGAGACTGGTGTTCCAATCCCGACAGTGTCCAGGGAAAAAAAAATTAAAGTTTGTTTATATATTCTAAAATTACATTAAATCAAGTAGGCATCTTTAAAAAATAAAAATAAAAGGGAAAAAAAAAGAGATGAATTTCACTACAGTGAAACACTTAAAAAGGAGCATCTGCTAGCACATACATTTTGGTCACCATGCTACAGCACTAACTTGGAATATTTACAGTTGCTACTACATGCATAATTTGGAATGAAGTGAAAGATGTTACCCAAATTTCTCTCACATGACACACCAAGAGCTGCATGTCCCCAGCAGGTGGAGGCAGGAGTGTTGCTCATTGTTAGTGAATTAATAGAAATAAATAATCAGTGAGGGGAAAACAGTTCCAGTAGCAGTAAGCCAAGGTGTTCAAAATCATCACTTAGCTTTAGAAAGCTTATAAGAGCAGTTTAAAAGCATGGGATCTTAAACCATCCTTTATTTTCATTCCTAGTGGCTAAAGTATAGGGTCCTTTCTGGTCACATTTGTAAGCTTTCTTTGCAGCCAGAAAAAGAATTTTCTTAATGTTAAAGCACTGCTCAGAATGTGCCTGTGTGCAGGGAAAAGCCAAACTTCTCTCCACTGAGCCTCCCAAGTGGTTTCTGCACAGACTGAGCGGAGACACCCCCAAGCACAGAGCCAGAACCAACATTAGTACCTGCATTTCCAGGGCAGGCTTCTGGCTTTAGCAGGGACCCTGTCCCCTCCAGCCGCAGGCACCTCCCACCCAGCACAGCCAGAAGCAGGGAGAGGCCGGGCCTTCTCCCTTTGGTGCTGGGAAGGGCACGCACTGCTCTGCCAGCACCCACAGGCTGCAGGAGAGGAGAGCTGAGCTCCCTTGCTGAGGGGAGAGCATCCCAACTCTTTCCATCAGTAAAGGATAGAAACAAAGAGAGGATAAGCCATTTATTCAGAGCCTGAAGACCTTCAGTCAAAGAGCTTCTTTGGCCCTGAAGCTTCCACCAAGTGCTAGGGCACCCTTTTGCACAAGAGCGGAGCAGAATGAACCGGCGCTTCCAAGCAGAAGCGCCAAGGTGCAGGGATAACAGGCAAAACAAGCCCTGCAGCCACCCCTGCCCAAGGCTTCAGCCCTCCCCCTGCTTGTGCTGGGGCTGCATCCCTGCCACCAAGACCCTGACAGGTCACATCAGCTGCCTGGTGAGGAATCCTGAGTGAGATCTCAAGGGATCTGCATCACCTGTCTGCTGATTTAGGTAAATGAAGACAATCAATTTGCGAAGAACCAGAGGTGTGGCTGCAGTAGAAACAGCAACATTTGAAGCACCTTCTCGATGTAAGAAACAGCCCCCCATGTCAAAATGGGAGTGGTAATAAATAGATCTGCACTAGGGCAGTATTTTGAACTGTAACCCCCATTTTGGTCTGTTCTACATGTTCTATGGCTAGGCATTTTATGTGATTTGGATACAACTCCACTGGTACATTAAAGTTTATTGGCCTTGAAAACAATAGCTGCATCACTACTGATAGAAGACTTGGTGTTACACTGTCAGTGCATATTTTATTTGATCTCAGTCTTAAATAAAACTTAGACCTTTGGACTCCATACTGAGTTGGACTTTAGCCTTTTTCTGTAATTATCTTGTGTCTTGTTAACATTTTATGAGCACATCTGCTTAAATAAACTTACTTGATGTGCATTTGTTTTGGCTGTAGCCTTCTTCATAGGATGGATGTGCTTTTCTCTTTGTCTTTTAAAAGAAATCAAAATAAAGCTGAACAATGGAACTGCAACGGGAATAAATTTAAATATAGTGTTTGTTTCATTTAACAACAACACAATACAGTGGAAATCAAATAGATCTGGCAACATAATTTATGAGGATTTAATATTTATGTGCTAAGTGTAGAACATTTAGGTAATTACAACTCTAAAGCATTGTTTTGTTTGCCAGTTGCATTGACTGATTGACATTGGAGCACCATGGGCACAATGTGTTTGTAGAAATGGACTGTAGAAAAGGCTGGAGTTTTCGATCTTTTAAAAACTACACTTCTCTGCTTTTTATTCGCCTTCTGAATACTTTTAGAGGAATAGAATATTTTCACATTTTTTCCCTGTCTGCATGAAAAGATCTTACTCATTTGTTTCTGTCCCTACATGGTCAAAGCACATGGAGAAGTGACATGGGGAAGAGGAGGCCTGGCCAGCCCTTCCCAGACACCTGCCCAGGGGTCTGTGAAGGGAGAACACCCTTCAGTCCTCCTGCTGCCAAGGTTCTCCTCCCCCAGATCTCCTGCAACCAAGGGATCCCACATACCCATCCCCAAATACTGCTTCAAGTATTTATTATACTGTGCAGATCGAGCGCTCTCTGGACTTCTTTGAAACACCAGATTCATCTCCTTTGGATCTGTTGGCACCTTTGGGCACATACTAAGTGTTGTGTGAGAATCCAGAACTGCCTGCCAGCCTCTGCCTGGAATGCCCTGGTGGCCTTGTCACACCCAGTCAGCCCTGGGAAGGGAGGAAGACAGCTAAGAGCAGAGGAGGAAGGGAATAATGTTAAGCAATTTGTCCTTCTCAATTCTTTCCATACAAAGTATTCCTGGTAAGGATTTATACCTCAGATGCTGAAAATAAAACAAATGCAGAAACAGAAAGAACTGGACTAGATTGCATCTTGTCTTTTTCCATGTGATTTTTAGTAGAACTTGGAGCACACAGAGATACATTTGTTGACCACTAGAATGCAGCAACTTCATACACATTCAGCATGAGTTAAACCCAATTAAAAACACTGAACAGGGGAATGGTTTATGAGAGTTGCAGGGAGGGTTCAATAAGGTCTCATTCATCTTTTCCTGTTTCAGCTCCAGTAACTGCCCCTTACACAACCTGCTTGAACTGCTCAAGGCATGCAGGTGCTGATTGGCCCTGCCCTGCTCTGCCCAGCCATCCCCTGCTCTCAGGGCCAAGACAAGTTCCACCTGGCACAGGGTCACTGCGACACTGGGTAAATGCTCTCCTTGGTTTTTCTCACCTGGACACTCACCCACTCCAATACCAGAGCTCCAGAGCTGGCCAAGGCAGAGCAGCCAGCACAAGATGGGACAGCCCTGGGGGGGGGGGCAGTTCTGCCCCCTCTGTGAGGCACAGCCCAAGCAGCACAATTCTGAGGAGCTATCAGGTCAGTTAGTAACTATCCTGCTCCAAAACCAGATGCCGCTGTGAGCACTTGACTTGAGGTTTTTTCCATCTCTCCTGGTTAGCAAAGTGTTTTCCCCCAAAACACAGATATAAACTCTCTTACATCAAGCCAGCACACATTCTAGAATGTGCCATGGGCAAAATGCTATTGTTCCAACATCCACTGCAGCAGAGTTTGCTGAGCATATACCACCTCCGCAAGCTCAGGGAGCTGCGTGGCTCACGGTCAGAGAAGGCAGCCTTACATCCACCAGTCACAATTTGTTCAGAGCAGAGGGCCTCAGAACAAGCTTGTGCCAGCCCACTACAGAGCATGACTGTCACCTTCCATGTACCTCCTGCAACTGCTGACAAGCAGGCAGCGTCTCTGGGGAAGCCCTGGACAATGGGTGATGGCATCGGCGCTGCACCCTCTCTGTTGTTGCTGCCTGGCCAACAACATTTCCAGTGCACCCTTGGGCAGCCTGAGGATAACTCCTGCCCAGCTGAGTGACTTTTCAGGACTCACAGAAGAAGGAGTATTTCAGTGCTCAAACCCCTATTGTCACCCTCCCAGATTACTCTCCTCATCTCTCAACTTCCCAAAAAATAATACAACTATCCTCTTTCCCTTCCACTATATACTTTATCCCTCAAGATAAACTGCCTCTAACTTGTTACTTTTCCAAAAGTCACTGTTTTCCACTGGGTATTGTGCTGGCAGAGCTGCACATAATTATTCCCTGTATTACCTTCAAAGCATCAAGAACGAAATGAAATTTTTTTTCTTAATCGAGTTAAGTCAAGCGCTAAACCTGCACCGTGGGAGAAATGCTACAATCCTCAAACCTTTCCTTTCTCGCTTGGCTCCATCTACTGCTGCCGTCGCAGATTGCACACGGCTGAGGCACCGGCTCTGCTCTGCTTGCCACCAAGAATCGTTTAAAGGCTAATTCTTCAAGAGATTAGGAAAAAATCTGCTATGAAGGAAAAGACAAGTGCTTGTGTATGTTTACCCCGCGGGGTTTTTACATCAGAAGTGTGAAGTAGGATAATACAGTGGAAAGTGAGCTGCTTCTCGCTGAAAAGCATTTTGGAGCCAGTCTAATAACCCACTATGAGACCACACATCAAAATTGTATTTATTTAGGGAGCTAATTGAAACGGAGCCTGTAAGGAGGAGCCGACATCAGAAGCGAGGTGCAGCGGAGATCAGAGAGCGGGCGGCGTTTGCGGGCAGGAGGAGGGAGCAGGAGGCCGAGGCTGGTAGCCCTCACCCAGGCAGCGTTCCCACCGCGTGGGGTGGGCTGCAGCAGGAGCTGGTTTGCCAGGGGAAGGCTTGTTTGCTCAAGCCCCTGGGTAATCTCCCTGAGCAGTGATACAGGTCTGCTTCCACCAGTGCTGGCACTCTGCTCCTGCTGCTTCCAAGTGCATTCTCTGTTGTGCCAAGAACGTGACTACAGAGGGAGCCATGCTGTGCTCCCTCCCAGCACCACCAAGCAGAGGGGTATGGCATTTCGCATTTGGCTTGACTGAACAAATGATTGGGATTGGTTGATTGGCATTTTTTGGTCTGTGCTCGAGGACAGTGTAAGATTGTTTTTACCAAAGGAAAAAAAAAAAAAAAGGAATGTCAGATTGGAAGTCTGTCATCATGTAAACTTCAACAAGCATTTTCAGGTAAAATGCTGAAATTCTTATACTACAAAAAGCTTCAAACCAGGTTCTTAAAATCCACTCAGGCAGCTTAAAACAATTAATGCAAATAAATACAGTTTGAGTTCCTCCTGCCTTCAGAGAAGCACAAGGGGACACTGTCAGCTCTGGCTGTGAGTGCAAGGACTGGAATCTCAGTGCAGGGAATCTCACTGAGGGTTCCTGGGGTAGCAGTTCTAAAGGCTATATTGAATGCCATGGTACCTGTGATAAAGCCCCAGTACTGCACATAGGGGTGGTCATAGTCACATTTAAGAAAAGACTGAGTAAAAGTGCCATGAGACAAACAGCTGCATCTTGCCTTTTATTTTCACTTTGGAACAGCATTTTGAGGCTCATATTTTGGAGAATTTAGTTAAAAACCCTTGAGGTGAAGCAGCCAGTGTCAACCAATTCCCTTCACTATGGTCCCCTCCCCCTCCTCCCAGCATGGGGCAGATGCTCTGAGATAAAACTTGCTCTACTTATGTTAAACTGATAGTGCAAGTAGAGAAGTCTTTTCCCTTTTGGTTTAAATGAATCCTTGCCACTTAAGTTCATGTTTATTTTTATAATATGGACTCTCTGTCATTTATTGCTCCCAAAGCGACTCCAAATACCGTGCTGATTATGAGTGAACCTGGGAATGTACTTCTGAATTGCTTGTGATTTATCCTGGTTCTGATGCACGTAATAATACAGCTCTTCTGAAGCCTCTTCAAGGCTATTAATTATTAATTTCTGTACTGTGTGTTGCATCACGTGACAGTTACTGTGGCTAGGAATAGCTGTATCTGTGCTCCCCAGTAACAGTATTGTCATTGGGAATTTCATTCTGCCAGGTGCTGTGTGGGGCTGGACCCCTGCACCAAAGATGCTGCAGAAGGGGATCCACACACAGGACCCTCAGCAGTGACCAGAGGAGAGCCTGCCCTCCCCCCTTCCTCCTCAGCTACTAAATCTGTTTAAACTAGGGGAGAGGGGTGAGGAAGTGAGACCTTTTGGAGAAGTCGCATAGAGTTTGTTTTCCTTGGGGGTTTATATCAACACTGGTCTTGACATTTTGCCTCTTATTATGTGTGGCTCTTTAAAAGGTGAAATAATATTTTCTTTTGCTTGAGAAAAGGACAAAGTTCAGACAAGGCGCTCAACCCCAAATAATTTTCTTCTTTCCCAACAGTTTACACATTGTCTATGTGCAGTTCCGCATAAAGTACTGCTCTGCAAAGAGGAGAGTGGCAGGGAGACTCAGCTGCCCCAGGTCCTCCCAGCCCACCTGTCCCTGGCACCCTGCACTGCTCCGTGGGCAGGGGGCACACCACAAGCCTACCCCAGAATGGACCAAGTCACAGAGCACCCGCCCACGGAACCTGATTTCAGCTGGCAGAAGCCCATGGCCAGCACAGAGGCCCTGGCAGCCCCAGCCGTGCACCCTGCCCAGCCAGAGCCTCCTCTGCCTTTCTCTGGGGTGGCCTCCACCCCACGTCTGGCAGGGAAGCAGCAGCAGTCTTCTGACAGAGAAAAGCCAGGCATGAAATTACTGCTCCTGAACAGGAGTCCCAGGATCAGGAAGAAGCCTACCTTACCGATATTGATGTTTAATTAGGATCAGTCTAACTTGTGTGTCTTCCTGGGTTTTTAGTGGATTGCATCTTCTAAACCTGCTGGAAACTCATCAGTGCTGGTGCTTGGGGAAATAATGTGTTGTCTGCTTGGAAAACTGGGGTTGATTCTTAGTGGTGTAAAGTTGTCGTTCATTTTTGGGTTAGACAAACTTTGTCACTTCTACTGCCCTTTGTAGTATTTTTATGTATATTTAAGGGAAGTTGATCAAAAGGTAAATCACTCATTTGCAGAATTATTTTACCCCAATATTTAATTGTAACCTAATAAATCTTCATCATGCAAAATCAAGTGAAAACAGACCCAAATAATAATCTACAAACTTCTGGTAGTAAAATGGGATTTTTCTGTAACTCATGCATTTCTATCTTAGACAGGTTTTTCCCAGTATTCTCTGTAGAAATACATTTTACAGACAGTCTTCAAGCAATATTAGTCCATAAAACACATATCAACAAAAAGTTTGCAAATGTCTTCTAGAGTCACATAACTGTTGGTGATAAGGAATCAGCACTGAGCCACACCGTGCTCTTGAGGTGGGATGGAGAGGTCGCCCACAGTGATGTAACCTGCCCAGGCTCTGAGGCACTGACGCACTACCATTACCTCAAACCAGCTGTTCAAATGCTGTAGGACATGCCATGGACCTCTGACCCACAGGTGAAGAGGGAATGAATGCAAATCACAATTCCCCAATTATTTGGAGGTGAAACGTGACACTGGAGCTAGTGCTCACCAATCAGGTTAACAAGTTAGCTGAAACTTTATCTTTCTGTACTTAAATTACTGGGAAATCATCTTGCTGCCCTGATGGAAGAGATACCAATCATCCCCTGCTCGCCCAAGGGCTGCAGGGTGGGCCACTGTCCAGGACAAGCACTGCAGCTGTGGCTGCCTTGGGCACGGTCCTGGCTGCCCTCAGCCTCCAGCCCAGCTCACACCACACCTGCACAGCTCCTGCCTCGCACCTGGGGGCTGGAGCAAGCAGCCACCCCCCTCTGCTCTTGAGGCCACCTAAGCCATCATGGCTATCAGACATTTGCCTACAGACAGCAAGCAGCTTGCAGCCATGAGAGAGGCTAATGAGAAGTCAAGAGCTCTCCAGGTCCCCAGCACCTCCTGCTGTGGCTGCAGGATGCCCAGCTGTGCTCAGGAAGGGCAGGTGAGACCAGCAGTGCTGCCCCAGAGTGTCCAGCTACAGCTCTGCCAGGGGCCCAGAGCTGACCCAGACCCCTGCCCACCCCAACCCTGGTGAGCACAGCCATGTCCCCCAGCATAGCCCAGCCCTGGCAGGGCTGCACTGGCACTCCACGGGTGCCCCCAGCATCTGCAGACACCTCTTCCCCCAGTGGCTGCTCAGGGACTCAGGGGCCCTGTTAGAGCAGTGATGGTATTCCAGTGGGGGGCTGATGCTTCTCTTAGTTTAACAGCTTATGATAAATATGGTGCATGCTGTCAGGGTAAGATTTATCCTTTCCTTTCATTCTACCAGCTGTCAAACATGTTTGATTTTTCTCAAGCTTTGAGTGTTGCAGGAATTTAGCCAATAAGTACAACCGATGATGATTTTCACTTTAGTTTCAAGCATCTGCCATTCATAATGAAGCCTGATTAAAGATGTAAGAAGAGTATTTTTAGCTTCAAAATGTGAGAGTCTTGCTACAAAAGATGGTGTAAGGCATAAGTAATTAACTTTTTTTAAAAAATCAAGGTATATCAAACTCCATAAAGCAAACATGGGAATCCTCCCCAGAGCTCTGCCTTGGCTGTGATGTATCCGGTGTGCAGAGCACGCTGTCACAGCTGTGCTGCCTGTGGGACAGCCAAGTCTTCGGCTCTCATTGAACTTCTGAGCTTTTACTGCACCTTACTGGCAGTGAGTTACAAGTTAGTGACTCCCTGCACTGTGAATGACTTCAGCATAGGGTCAGAGCCTACATATCCTTCAGAAAGCAAAGGGGAAAATGCAGGAGCAGGTCTCCAGGTGGTGGCAGGAGTAGACAGGACTGTTGAAATTCAGTTTTCTCTCTCTCCATGAGGTTCAGTGGCTGTGTGGAGAAAGGCTGCTGTCCCTGCTCAGCTGGGGCTGTGGAGACGCAGCTTTTGCATGGCATAACACCTGTCAGCATCACATGCACAGTATGTTCCCAGGGGAAACCTTCCCTGAGCCCTTCTGACATCTCCCAAAGCAACACTGGGGCCCACAGATGTGTCCCTCCAGCTCCACGTGCACAGGATAGGTGTTAAAAAGGGCTTTTCCCAGAAACTGCAGCAGGTAGGAGCTGTGTCACAGAGCAGGGACTGACACTCTAGCTTTCCATCGGTGCCAGAAGACAGTGGGCAATCCTGTGGAGTGGGCATCCCATGAGGGGACACAGGAGATGCTGGGACAAGACAGAAGGAGGTGACAGAACTGCAGGCCTGAAGCTGGCTCTGTTCCTGTCTTACTGTTAACTCCTGAGTGTTTAGTATATGGAGAAGCAGACAAGGAAGATCAGTGGCTTTAGGAGTTCACTTGCTTTTACCCACATTAACCACCTCTAATCTCTTGGAGGGAATTGACATTGACAGGACTGAATTGTCTGATAATAAATTTATCAAGATATTAATGATCATCAGCTTCTCTGTGTACTACTTGGCAAAATCACTACAGGTCTTCCTATTAGTTGGAACTGTTATCCATTTAGGGCTTGCTTTGAAATTTTATCTTTCCATCTTGTTTTCTGTTTCCTCCTTTTTTTTCCGAGACCTCATCTGTTTGCCAGCATTCTCTGATCAACATCTCTCATGTGTTTCCCATTAGGGCTATGATGTGTCTAGCCATTTTACTTCTCCTGCCCTTTTAAGTGGTGTCAGTCTTTATGCTTTGCTACTAGTTGCCTTTTATCTCTGCAGTCTCCAATTCTCAGCGCACATCATTACCTAACTCTTGAACTATCCTTTTCTTACTTGCTGTGACAAATCTCAGAGGCCTGTGGCAAGCCCTTGCAGGATGTAGATAATGATGCCTGACTGGCCATCAGGAGAGGTGGCTTTCCATGAAAAAAAACAAAGTCGCTGTTTTTGTGGCCTCCTGGACAGGGCTGCAGTTATGCCTCCCACACACCTGTGCTGTCACTGCCATTCCCAACTTCAAGAGACCCAAGAAACCTCCTCTGCAAGCATCTGGAACACCACAACCCCTTGCCATCTCACCACCATGCAGCCCACACCCCCCCAGGGGCTCACCAGACTCATGCTTTAGGATTCACAAACACTGAAGTGGTAGGAGTGAAGGCACAGAGCTGCTCTTTTTCTGGCTGGCAGAAAATCTACTTACTACTCCTCGACAAAAGCCAAAGCTTTCTATTTTTGTAAGAACAAGAGTAAGTGAAGCAGAAGGCATCAGACAGTCTCTTTGCATGGCTGTCTTTAGTGGGCAAATGCTCCTGAGTGTGCCATGCCTCTGGCATTCCTCAGAAAATACCATGGGAAGGGCTGTACAGTGACACCAACAACACAAGAAATCACAAGACAGTCCTCATTTTTCAAGTGCAAAGTGAGTGATAACTGTTTTAGAATTCAGCCCTGTATGTTGAACCAGAAAGGTGTTCCAGCTCAGTTTTCCAGGGGGTATGAAAAGGATTTCCTGCAGTGTGGTTCATTCAACTCACTTTTCATAAGCTAGTTTTCAACAACATCATCCAAAAGCCATTAGTTTCATTGTATGTATCATGCAGGGTTATTTAGTAGGTCAGGAGGAAAATTTAAATGGACAGGTGCTTTAAATTACAAGATGGTGGAGGTGGTTAATAAAAAAATACTAGAAAACATTGGTAACCTTATTTTGGGCTTGAAGTGGGTTCTGTAACTGATGGGAAAATGGCTTGTAGAAACACTGAGACCTGTCAGAAGTGGTAGTTTCAAAATGCATTCAGGAAATCAAGCTGCTCCCCAGAGATCAGCACACGCTTCCCAGACATTATGCACCTTTAAAACTATTTATTTCCTCTTGGATATTTGCACTGTGGGTGCAATTAATTATATCGTGCAAATGTCCCATACGTGTGACAGAGAGAAACCTCAGAACACTTGTATTTCTTGTCACAACCTGAAAGGTGTGAGAACCACGATGGGCTGCCTCCAGGTATGCTGCAAGAGACCCGGGGAAAGACAGCCTGCCTCTGCACTTCTGTGCCTTGGGCTGCACAGACCAGAAGAGGGAAGAGGAGACTGTCTGGAGCTTAGGGTGCTTTGGCCATAAGCTGTAGCCCACCTCTGCACTGCTTGGAGCACCCACCTTGTACCGAGGCTGGCTAATGGGTGCTGCCCCCTACGGAGAGCCAAGCAAAATGCTTCTTGCAGCTGAGCGGCTGCACTGTGTGCTGGCCACCTGAGTTACCCAGACGCTGGCAAACACCCTCAGCAGCACCTGAACAACCTGCTGCCACCCCCACAGCTTCATAGGCGCGCACAGTGCACGGGTACAGCACCCATGAGAGTGCAGACGCAGCCCTCAGAGCACAGTGCAGGGCTCTTTCAGCACCCTGGGACTCCTGGGGTCACAGCTCGTACTGCTGCCATGGGGCCCCTTTGCTGTGCAAAGGCTGAGCAGGGCAACGACAGGCACAGAGGAGATGGGCACACCCAGTCCCAGCACACACACGAAGGGCTGTGATCACTCAGAAGTCCTGCCGGTGTCAGCAAGACAACTCAGACAGAAAGGAACAGCACAATGGAGAAAAAACACAAGAAGGATTTAACAGGGAGATGAGGAGGATTTAATTATTTTGTACATTAGGGGCTATTTGTTGAGATGTCTGCTGAAAGATGAGTGCTGTAATGGATTCATGTATGCAGTATGTGAGAAGGGCGAGTCTGGTTTGTATAAACATTCCCCAACTTCACCACATCTTATCTGATTTCTTTGACTTGGAGATCAGGCAGGAAATCTAATGGGATTCAACTGCTTTCCAAGATGCTTGATACTTCTTAATTATTCCAGGTTGGAAACATGTCAGCAGCTTGAGCAGAGAAGCTTTGCTATCTATTAATCCCTGGCCAAGATCACACTCTTCCTCTGTTCCTGAAGTTCAGGGCACAGGAGAAAGTAGGAAGCCAATTGAGCTGCAGGAAAAAGCTACTTGGTGCAGTGGGCAGTAACAGGGAACAGGCAAAACACTGAGGGCATGACTGGCAGCCAGAATAGCAAAGGCTCTGGCTAACTCTCCT
>WAAG01037687.1:12538-25812 GCA_013390105.1 Tichodroma muraria | reverse complement strand
AGTTTCATATATACATGTATGTAAGAAGAGGGAGAAATCTTTGAGGACACACATTTGTGACAGAAATGAATCACAATTGAAACATAAATATTTAGTGTAATATAAGGACAAATTAAAGGTGCATGCTCAATTTCTCAAGTAATGTTAAAATTCAGTACCAGATAGATGTACAAAACAAGAAATGCCCCAGAAAAAGATCTATACCATGATTAAAGGCTCAAGAAGAAATAACCAATGTGTAACTGAAATGTTCAGGGAAAGAAATAAATACAGAGAAGAACTTGAAAAGAACAAGACTGTTTCTTGTATCAATTTCCCCCCAACCTTACAGGTAACTTCTTAAAATCTGAGATATTTCCAGAGGAAAAGTAAAATAAGTATGGGTAAGGAGATAGACTAATGTTAGTGCAGAGACTGGCCACATGGGTATCAAATATACATATTGCGTACCTGAAACTAATAATGGACCCTCAAATCCAATATTGCATCCCTTGACTTCTGCACTTATCAGGTCAGGATGGTTGGTAGATGTTTCATCCGGAGCACTGCAGGCTACAGCATGGCACTCCCTGCCATGGGGGCAGCCCAGGTGCAACTGAAGGTACAAGGGTTTTCTCCTCTCTGTCTCAAAAATGCACTTGAAGGCATGAATAGTGGTGAAAGCACTTTCCTTTGAGACAGTCTGTGTTTAATGCTTTCTGAGGAAGAAACTGAACTCGGATCTTAATTTGTGAGATGGTGAACTCCAGAATATGATAGAAAAGGTGAACAGCATTGTAATTTTCCCCATTAACTTAAAGAAAGGGAGATTGCAGAAAAATACAGCCTGTTTCTGCAGATATGCTTTTGGCACACTTCTTATGTTAAGTCTCAGAGTCAATTAAAGTGAAGGAATGTCTGCTTCTGGGGTTCCAGCCATATCTGGAAGGAAAATAAGTAATAAGATGGCTACATAGGCATCATCTGGTCTGATCACCTACAGAAGCACCAGCCTGTGTGCTTAGGGATTTTAAGATGGAACAGGAGCTCCTTATTGAATTTAGGCTCCACAAATGTTAAATAGTGGTTGAATTGATTTAGATAATTTGTATCTACTCAGCTGTTGTCTTAGGTGCCTAAATCCTTTCCTGGAACTGGACCAGGAGAGAGCAGAGCATTGTGCTGTTAAGTGCTCTGCTTTTACAGAAAATCAATGCCAAACTACCATATTTTCATTTGGAAGATCCTCCCCCAGCTTTTGTATAGCTTGCCATTATACAACTAATTGGACACATTATAAATGCTTAAAGATATTGAAGGGCCTTAACAAGGAGGAAAATGCAATTATTTAGTTGAGTAGAAGAGTATGAAAATCAGAAGAAAATTCATGTATGTAGGAACTATTGAGAATTTACTGTATTCAGATGAGGAACTACTATGGACTTACAAAAATGGCAGAAACTTCATCATTTCTATTATTTAAAAAGAGAATAAATATATCACTGATAAATAGAAGGAACACGATATTGCTAGGCAGGTGATGTTGTGTGTCATCTCTTCCTCTTCATGATGTGACCTGATGGAATCAGCTCACTTTTCCATTTTGAATATGTAATTTTGGAGCAATTAATGTTTTTCAGAGAAACTTGTGGGAACATGACCTGTCATGGGGCTGCTGTTTTCTTGCCAACAGCTTCTGAATTACTGATGTTTTACTCATTTGATCCAGGATGGTAAATTCCTGCCTGGGACCTTCTGAAGATAATATTTTTCTCAGAAGTAAATAAAGTAATGAACATAGAACTAGGTGAGGTAACACTTTTTTTGTAAAAGTGATAAAGCCTATTACACAATCAATAGCACGAAAGCTTTAAAAGGGAACATCCATTATCCTCTCTTAAGATCCAAGGGAGAGGAAATGTGGAGCTGCAATGTTCTTCAAATATGTTTCTCCATACTTTGGGAACATTTTACAATACAGAATGTTGACCAATGAGCACTAAACTCTGAGCACTGATCTTTGCTCAGAAGATCAGGATCAGAGCCACACCTCATAAAAAGCAAATCACTGAAGTCTGGTCCACCGTGGAATCTCATTTTCCTTATTTCTCTGTAAGATGATTGGGTTGGCCCCAAAAGTCAGCCATATACTGGGCTGCATCCAAAACAGCACAGCAGGTCAAGGGAATAGATTTTGCCCCCCTAATCTGCTCGGGTGAGACCCCACCTGTAACCCTCCATCCAGCTCTGGGGTCCCCAACATATGGACACAGAACTGTTGGAGCGAGGCCAGAGCAGGCCATGTTGATGAGCAGGGCTCTAGAACACCTCTGCTGTGGAGAGAGGTGTTGAGAGCTGGGGTTTTTCAGCCTGGAGAAGAGAAGGCTCTGGGCAGATCTTATTGCGCCTCCCAATACCTGAATGGGGCCTACAAGAAAGATGGAGAGGGATTTTTATCAAGGATAAGAGATAATAGGACAAGATAGAATGAGTTTAAGCTGAAGCAGGGTAAGCTTTGGTTAGACATTGGGAAGGAATTCTTTATTCACAGGGTGATGAGTCCCTCTGCATCCAGAACAGTTGTGGATGCCCCACCCCTGGAAGTGTTCAAGGCCAGGCTGGAGTAACAGGTTACTCTGAGTAACTTGGCCTGATGGAATATGTCACTGTCCATGGAAGAGGGGTTGAAACTGGATAATTTTTAAGGTCCCTTCCAACCCAAAGCATTCTATGCTCCTATGGTTCTGTGAAAAAAAGGACAGAAAAATTATCATGCAAGTAGAGAAAATCACTGACCTCTGAAGATACATAGTCTTTTCTTCAGGGTAACTTCTTTGGTTAAAGGAGTTATCCACTGGTCAGTTTGTCCAGCAAAGCACACAGTCTTTCAAAAAATATATTCATATATTTCAGTACAAATAGTAAAAATAATTTAAAAAGCCACATAATTGGCAGGCATTGTACACAAACTTGGTTAAGCTATTTTACTCAAAATATATTCCCTAACAAATAATATTTTTAGTTAAAAAAAAGCAGTTTTAGAAGTTATTCCTCTTATTAAAATTTCTCCAATGCACATTTTTTCCTACATTTTCTTCAACATACTTTACCTATAAAATTTTTTATTTATTAAACCCTTATCTTTTTACTGAAAGGCACAGATTTTTGTAAAATAAAAAATGTTAATTCCATATTGATAAAATATAAAATGGGAAGAAAAATGGGAAATGGGTCAGTCTTGAACTCTATTAAATGGAAAGAGCTTTAAAATGTCAGAATACCAGATGCATTTTGACAGGTAAATATAGTTAAACATATCAATAGTGAAAAGTTCATTGTATAGACTTCGAAAAAGATTAACAAACAAAAGAAACAATAACCTTTATTTCCTCTTAATTTCTTTTTTTTTTTTATGCCAAACTTACCTTTTCTTGCATCCTGAGTTAGTAGTTTTGAATGCTTGGAGATGGGCAAGCTGTAGTCAGTTTGCATTTAAGATGTAGAGTGCACTGTGAGTTTGATAATGAATTATTTAAATGAAAATTGCTTCCACTTCCAGGAGATCTTAGTAATCTGGTGAATATAAATATATGCAGAAGCATTTTAAAGTCTGTATTTATTCACAGCAAAGGCTTTAAAAAACATTGAATAATAAGAGTCAAAAATGTTGATTCTCTGCCATTCTATATCTATTATATTAATGGTTTATCAAGCAGTGTAGAGGAAGGTATTTTCTTTGTAGAGCACACTTAAAGACACCGGAATAGCTTCCTGAAGGTAATACGCATTCACTTTCAAACAGGGAATACTTCCCTTGAAAGATACTTTATTAATTTTCCAAGCAATTATCGAAATTTTGGGAAAAATTATTCAAATAATCTCCAGGGTTCGCACAGCCTTTTTAACAAGGATACTGGGATGCCTTCTTGTTTTTTTTAAATATTTTTATTTTACTAATAGGAAATAGAGCCTCACAGGAACATAAGTGGCTTTTGGCTTCACTGGCTGCAGACCGCCAAGTGCACTTCTGTCAAATCCAAGCCAACCTCTTAAAAAGCCAGGACAAAGCCGCAACGCGAGTGCGAGGCCGCATGGCAACACAGCCTCTCTTCCCACACCCTACGTTGTGTGCTCTGTGGGTAAACTTTTGGTATGAGGGGCTGCATCTTCTACACCCATGCTACACCATCTTTCCCTTTCTGAAGGCAGTGGTTATCCTAAACAGTCTCCTGCTCCGAAGAGGCAGAAGATCTTTTGACACAAAGGTGACAGACAGACTTCACAGTAAAAACACAAGTTACGTACAAAGGAATCAACTCAGCCTGTTTCTTGTCTTCATAATATTTATTTTTTAGTAATAACAGGAGAAGGACTGAGATCTGTGCCGACAGTTTTGTTTTCTGTTCTGCCATGCTATTCAGAAATAACAATTTCCCAACAGATATTAGATGACAAAGTCCTGGTATAGCTAACTTTATATTATCCCTCCTTCATTCTTAAAATTCAATAAAATAGAGCAAGCTTGTTATGAACTATCAGAACGTGCATGGCTGCAGAACATCTGTTCAGGTGCTTCTGTGCTCAGAGGCCCAGGACAGCTGGAGTTAGAACAGTCCCAAACAATGAAAACATAAACTTCCACCATGAGAAAAATTTATGCCTTCTAAGAGGACTGTTATCAAAAACACATGGCATGTTCATGCTTCATTGCTGAATAAATGTAATTTCTAATCAGTTTTGAATATATCATGTAAATTTACATGAACTCTGGCAAATCTTAGGGCATTCTGTTCACTGTATCATCACACATTTCATGACAGATATAATGTTCTGCCTAAAACATACATTATTTAAACTAGTGCCCTATGGAGAAAGAGTCATTCACAAGCTTCTTTAGATTAAAACCCAAACATTAGGTGTTTACATCTGTATATGTTTCTATTTTTGTTTTCAAGGCTACAAGCAGTTAATTCTATGTTAGTGATAACCAAGACCACTAAATAATTATTCATTATCTGTCAGAACTAGTCAAATAAAAAATGTCCATTAATATAATCAGTAATTATATCCCACATCAATCACCAAGCAAACTATTCAACATTTGTCCCTGTTCCATAAATTTTCTGTACCTAATAATCACCAAACAAGAAAAGAATCAAGACCTGTTTCTGAAAATCTCAGATAAATTATCCATAAATATTTGTTTAATTAACCAACTCTATTATCTGTCATGTCTCCAAGCAGATGTTAAGTATTCCCCTGTCTCCTTTCCTAAACAAATTAATATCTGGTTACACTTTTTTTTTAGTGTGTGCCGCTGTAACATGATTTTAACCTCACTTTCTTACCTGTGGTCAGGTAACAGTCCAGAGCAAATGATGTCCAGTCACAAGTCTTTATTGTCATCCAAATAAAGTTTCTCCAATCATCACCTAAGAATATTTTTTGTTGTTTCCTTAGTTCTCTTCCAGCTCCATTCAGATTAAAAATACCGTTGTATATATACACTTTCTAAGGTAAAAAAAAAATGTCAGAAACACAATCTCTTTAATTAGTTTCTGTCTGATGAGTTACACATTTTCTCTGCTCAAAAGTGTTTAAATGTGTTTTCTAACCAGTAGTATAGGTATCTTATATGCTGATCTCTAAAGAGAATGTCCTAAAATGTATTTTCAAGTATAAGACAATCAGGGCTGGGTCGAGTTAGCTCAGGATATTTCCAACTCCTAACCTTGGCAGCATCTCTTTACCCCATTGGAGTGATAAAGGTAGAAAGACTTCATCGTTTCCCATAAATACATAGGTATTTTTATTCCTTCTAAAAGAATATGAAACCTTCTTTTTTAAGTAATTGGGAGAAGAAACAAGTGTTTCTAGTTCCAACACTTACCCTTTAGCAGCTAAGCAACTCAGGGACTCAGAGAAACAGGAGGACAGGTGATGAGACATTTCCTGCTCTTGAAATACAGCAGAGGGGACCCTCTGTTGGGATGGTAATAGCAGGGTTCCCCCAGTGTCTTACTCAAATTTCTTAAGTAGCATCATTGTTTTAAGTGTGCATTATTTGGGGATCCTGCTAAAAGAGGAAGCTTTGTCCACCAATTCTTTTTCTAGGTTGATTTCAACCTGAACTGTGAGTACATGAACACTTGTTCTGGCATACGGGAGTAGGCGGCACAGGAGCAAAACAAGAAGACAGACATGGGAAAGGATGGATTTTTTGGAAACATATATAATTAGTGCCAGCTTCTGAAGCTGTGATGTTAAAGTCCCCAAGACTTTCTTCACCCCAAGAAAGTGGTGTTCTGGAATCATCTCTCTTAGAGCTATTAGGTAAGACATCAACAAACTCAATAACTGAGATTTGTTTAGCAAACACAAAAAGGAAATACTTCTGCTGATTTATGAAGGATGAGGCACTTAGGTCCTGTCAGATAATTCCAAAATCTGATGGCCATGCAAAAAATCTAAAATTGTTTTGCCTTAATCAAAAACCGGACATTATGATGGGACTGTTTTAATGATCTGAGCGGAATCACTTACAGAATCATATAATCATTAAGGTTGAAAAAACCTCTAAGATCATTGAGTCCAATGAACACTGAAACTGGTGTGTTTCAGTGTCAATACAGAGTCACAGATTTCTGTCTTCTGACACTTTATATGGGGGGTGCATTCCTATGTATTTTAGTCCACCAACTATTTTTAGTGTCTTTCTCAAGGTCAACATGAGCTTTCATGTGGTGGTATTTCTCAAGTTTTATTTTTCAATAAAAATTAAAGAATTTAGCCAGGTATCTGAATAACAGAAAATGGTACATCCCTGATAAAATCAGCACATTTCTGACCTTTTATTCCAGAGACAGATGCACTTTATAAAAATATTCTTTAAATACATTGTGACATTTAGGGATTTAACATAGAAAGAAATAGATTTTCCATCAAATTAAGTGGCCATAGAAGAGGAAAAAGCATGAATAATCCTTATAATCCCTTTATATCCCTAATCGGTCACAGTTTTCAATTGATGCATTTATTCTTGGATGTTTCAGTGATATCTGACACCATTGAATAACACCAAATTGCTCAGAACTTATGCCAAGCTGATACAAAAAGTCACTAATTTGGTTACCTGCCCATGTACATGAGGTTCCTTCTGGCAATTTTTATTCTTTTCCATCCCATATTCTTTGCACGTATCCAGGGAATTACCATTTTGTCTGGTTTTATCCATTTTTTCTATGCTTCCTCTCTATGAAACAGTCTAATTGCACAGTTCAGATTTCACTTATTCTATTGCCCCATTTTGTGATCAAAGTTGAAGTCTATTTATTTTGCCTATATTTTTAATCTAAAACTAGCTAATATTTAACTCTACAGGTCTGGTAAAACTTTCCTGTTAAATGTTGTCTCACTATGACAAAGTTCAGATGACAATTAGGGAATAAGCATTTATAAGGAGTGTCGTATTTATAGTCTGCTTTGCAATTTACCATAGTATTTTCATAGTGGTTGGCATGATTTAACTGGCAGCTCTTTGTGAACCCAGTTATCTAGCTGAAATTGAGTATTTGATCCATTTCTTTAAAAATAAATCATCAATGTCACAGAATATTTTCATAGATGTAATGCTACTCTTTATCTAAAAATGTGTAACAATACTTCACAGATAATTTCCAAATTCTTGTCTATTTAAATACCAAATTATTTCTTTATTCAGAAATAAATCTTAAAAAAGGGGAAGAACTATTTTCTAGTTTGCTCTATAATAATGTGAATCAAGAATCAAAGCAGTGCTAACATAAAGGGAAGAAGACATTTGGGTCATACATAAATACACAGCAACAAGTACCTGAAAAAATTAATTTATGTTCATCCAAGTAAATAGTAGAAATAACCTGGCTATCCCTATCAGTTTGCTGTGTTTTTTTCTGTTGTCAGTTTACATAACGAAAATAATTACATGAAATCTAAAATGTACACATCCTGCAGAGTCACATCCTTTTTCTTGCTGCCATTTCACTGAATCACAGAATATGCTGATTTGGGAGGGACCCACAAGGATCATCGAGTCCAACTCCCTGCCCTGCACAGGACCATCCCCAAGAGTCACACCATGTGCCCGAGAGCGTTGTCCAAACACTTCCTGAACTCTGCCAGGCTGAGTTGTGACTGCTTCCCTGGGGAGCCTGTTCCAGTGCCCAGCCATCCCCTGGGTGAAGAACCTGAGTCTGTTCCAAGCAAGGTATCAGAAATAGTGTAGCCATCCGGATTACGGCAAGGTCTGTCCCTCTGTACTCAGAACTGGTGAGGCTACACCTCAAATCCTGTGCCAGTTTTAGGCCCCTCCTTCCTAGAAAGACACTGAGATGCTGGAGCTTGTCCAGAAAAAGGCAACAAAGCTGGTGAAGGGTATGGAGCACAGGTCTCATGAGGTACAGCTGAGGGAGCTGGAATTGTTTAACCCGGAAAATAAATAGAGACGCGAGGGGCCACATCAATCTCTGCAGCTCCCTGAAAGAAGGTTGTAGCAAGGTGGGGGTCAGCCTCTTCTCCTGGGTGACCAAGGATGGGACAAGAAGAAATGGACACAAGTTGCTCCAGAAAAGGTTAAGGTTGGATACTGGGAAAAATTTCTTCATTTCTTCATTTCTTCAAAATGCTGAAGGGCTGTCAAGCATTGGAATGAGCTGACAAGGAAAGTGTTTTAGTCACCATCCCTGAAGACATTTAAAGGACATGTGGTTGTAGCACCTGGGGACATGATTTAGGGGTGAACATGAGAGGTTAACAGCTGGACTCCATGATCTTAAAGGGTTTTTTCCCAAACTGTTTTTTTCACTGATTCTGTGATTTTGAGATTAATTTAAAATCAAATTCTTCACATATGCCATTTATTCATTCCTGTTTATTTCTAATGCCTTTGGTTGGTGACTGACTGAATTGGCAATAGCCTTGCTTTAAAGTGTAGATCTTACGTATTTCATTTCAAAGTGCTAAATTATCACTGCTTGGTTTCTTTTCAGGTTCCTGGGTATATGCCATTTCAAAATGTAAACACCCAGCAGACATGATGTAAACATGCAAAGATTTTAGTCAACACACCGTTTGGGATTCCTCCCACATTAGCAAGGACAGCACAGACAACTACCAGCTCCAGGTGTTTAGATCTTTTAAAATTTGTAACACATATGCAGGAAAACTATGTTTCTCTTTAAATAAACATTTTCTATTAGAGGTTTCTTACCCAGACTTGCATAACACATTTATTTCCCTGGGTCATTTTCCATTTTACAGCAAATAGATTATAGAGAGAACATAGCAATCTGACAGCAGCTTTTCCCTCCATCAATAGCATTTCTATTTAAAGATGAGGATTCAAAATCAGTGCTGAAGGTACATGCTCTCTTTTTTAAGGGGAGGCAGTGTACCTGTACACAATTCATCACTTCCACTAGTTTATTAAGGCCAAGTTTAAAAATCAAGGAAAACCTGGAACTAAATCTTTCCATTTAAATGTCTATTGCTCTGCAGTTGTGAGTCCATATCTTCACTCAAAGCCAGCTCTATTCTCTGACCATATTACTTGTCTACAGGAATTCTGCTGGCACCAGCGCTGTTGGTTTAAATGGTATCCAAGGAGAGGGTTGTCTCCACTGTACCTTGAGAATGCAGGGAGTCATCCAAAACCTAACAAAAACAGACTAAAAAAGGACCACATATAGTTGCTGCCTCCATTGAGCTTGCTTGAGCCCTAGATATTCCTGGAAGACAAAGCTGATATTGGTGTTATCAAACTTCTTTTGCCTCTCTTCTCTTTTCCACTTTCTTATTCTCCCACTTTGTCCTTGGGTTCTTCGCTAAAAAAAACAGAGCTCAGTTAAACTGGTTAACAGGTATGGCCACATGGAGAACAGTATGACAGCAAATTAGTCAAGAATGATCTGGTATCAAATCCAGAAAATGAAAGAAACTTCTATAAGAAAGTAAATTTTCATCCAATGAAATTAAAGAAAGAGTATATGAATCCCAAAAAGCTACCATCACACCTGGATAATCCTATTATGCAATTTGCTGCTGCTTCTCAGTGTGAGAATACAGAAACCTGCTACAGTTACTAACTTGTGAAATGGAGACTTACCATAAAATACATATAAAGTGCAATAACTATCATAAAATATGCTGGAGTGCAACTTAATTTCCCTGATAAAACTTCATATTCGGCTCCCTGACATTCTTGACTGATTGATTTAAACAGTGCAGCCTTCACACTATTTTGAGAGTTAAGCTTAAATTAATAACCTGACAGAGCCACGATCCATGACCTTCAGCACCTGCATGGGCCTTCATGGATGATTTCTGATGAACACAGCCCAGAGTAAATACACTCTTTTAGATTGATTGTTCCTGTGATCATAGTTATAGGTGCACTCTCTTTCAAGGATTAACTCCTGCATAACTGGCAGATTTTTTACTTTTATAATGTAGTTAGCTTGGAAGCAAATACAAATATGAAAGTGACATTGTAATCACAGAGACATTGAAGAGTCATGTGATTCTATGTCCAAAATTTGGCAGAATTTTCACAAAAAATATTGTTCTTGAGGAAGACATCTGTATCTAATTATAAGGTTAATGGTTTGGGCTGTGAAGGTAGGAGACCACCCCTGCTCCCAGTAACCTACTTATTTGTTTTAAATATTTGTAAAAGAAAATATCCCAATAGCAGCAAGTGGAACTTTATACCTAATATATAAGAAAAAAATTAAAACAGAATTTTCATGTCCGATTAGGCATTTTAATGAGCCTTTTACTGGATTCTTTCACTTTCTCTTCAATCTCATTTTAAATATAGAAATAGAATTCCCTTGGAAATTTATTTTTAAAGCTAGGAATAGAATTCAAATGGATTTTTTTTCCCTTGTTCAACACCTAACAAACTATCTAAACCCATCCACAAGGACCGTGGATAAAATTGTCTGGTGCTTTACCTTTAAAAGGTAAAGTTTTTAGAAACTGGGCTGGATATCAGAAATCTCATTTTGTGTTAACTTAGCTGCCTATTTACAGCTGTAGACTAAAAGAGAACAATTTTGGTATCTTTTTATTAACTTGGGTATGTGGATGTATAAACCAGTTAATTTCTAATCCCATGGCACCTTTTTTTTTTTTCAACAGAGGATCAGGAAACAACTGTTCACCTTTATGACTCTAATTCTGTACTATATGGCAGTACTGACTTCAGTAGAACAACCCTTATTTCAGAGAACTCTCTGGAGAGAAAGAGTATAATTAGATCCCTTAAAATTATTAGAAGTGGGAGAGTAATACAAGCCTTAAAGTAGCTGGTTTTCTATACTGAAATGCTTTAGTAGCAGTAGGTTGCAGGGAAGTCTATTGTCATGTACTGCTTATGTTTTGGGCATTATTCTGCTTAAAATGCATATTTGCTGGGGATGTTGTTACAAGAGAAATATAAGTTACTGATATATATATATCTATAAAAAGCAAGATAGTATTTAATAAAAAGAATGAGGAAAAAATTGGTATCAAGAAAATAATGTAAATACCTCCTATCTAAAAATAAACACAGTCTTCAAAATGTTTCATGGACACAAGATGGAATGGTGCCTATTAGAATCTGACTGATGCATCAACCAATGGGAAGAGAAGGACAGGAGGGACACTTGTTCATGGGAAGTTAAGAGTACTGGAGAGATCTATAACAGGTTATGACCGCCTAAAAAACCGTACATGCTTCCTCTTCTTAGAAGATCAACAGGAGAGACTAAAACATACAAAACAGAGTCCTGAGGTTATTCATGTCTAAAGCAAATGACACAAATGGAACACTAATCTCGGAATCTTCTGGATGACAAAACATGGATCTCAAGTTATTTGATGAGAACTGAGATGAATAAATTGTTCTCTTACAACTATTTCTTCTTTTGAACATGACTATTCCAATCCAAATTATTCTGACATGCACATTTTAGCTATTGCTTATCTACACACCAGTCTCATTTGAGCATTGGCTGGTGCACCTGCCTTCACTACGTCTTACGGAAACTGAACTAGAATTGAATTAGTTTATGGTCCTTTTTTAGAATTCATCAAGAGCAACACATAATTTTTTAGCTCTTAGATGAGGAGGGCCAAGTAAAACTGTAGAAAGCAGGTAGTTTTCAATTATTCCAGCTAATAAAATCTGCCTAACCCTTGTCATCTGCATGCTGTTCTATTACTCCCTATCAGATTACATTTCATATACTAACATTTAAACAAAATTAAATCAAAGCCCTGGAGTCTTTACTTCTACAGCAGTTATTCAAATTACCCTGCTCACCTGACTACTGAAAAGGCAAACGTCAGTGCCGAGGATAGAGCAACACAATAAAGAGGAAGAGGGAATCTGGTAACCAAGCAATGTAGTCATGAGCTTCCATCTGTGAGAAGGATCAGCAAGGTTCCTCTGCTATGCCAGCACAAGGGAGGAGTGGAAGAAATAAAAGTCTTATCCCTGAACTCAAAGAAAGAATTATAGAACTGGAAGTACTTCATGGCAGATTAACAAATATCACTAGAAGACATCGAACTCTCATGAGAGAAAAGCAGTGCTGATGTAAAGGAGCTCTGAGAGCCAGGGGAAATGCTGCTTCTGTCTAGATAGTTAAGAAAGAGGAAAAAAGGGTACAAGCAAATACTCTGGATTTAAATTTAATGTTTAATCTGAAAAGGTTTCAGATATCACAGACAAGTATTTTGCTATCACACAGGTATATGTGTGTTCTTTTAAAATGTTAATCAATAATGTATCACTTATGGAACATCTCAAACCTTGGGAATGCTATTCATACCATTGATGATTGCAGCTAATGGTAGAAACGGAACCACATGCTTCAAGGAACCCTATGTGGCCAGCACAGAGATATTACAGAGAGAAAGAAGAAGTGGCATAATTAAAACCTCATCTGCACATTCCGGGTAATCAGAAACCAAGTCTCAGTATATCTGAAAATATCGAACATGCCATCATGGAATCATATGATAATATGATTGTAAGCAACCCCAGAAGGTGCAATTTCCTGCCCAAAACTGTGTCAGGGAAATGGTGACCAGGTCACCTAAACCACCTGAGACCAGGTGGTTTAGGGCTTTATGCAGCTCAGTCTTGAGAATGTCCAAGGAAGGGGAATGCACGGCTTCTTTGAGCAATCATCACGGCTATGCAAGTTTAACAGAGAAAGGACTATTGGAGCACTAAACAGGTTTATATTTTTGTCCTAAACTGAAGA